>NHYE01000378.1:0-57790 GCA_002938385.1 Gymnopilus dilepis
CTCGCCGTCGCCATCGGTCACGACGAGTCACAACTGCCACATCTTTTTGACGCAACAACAACCTCTCTAATCTAGCTTTTCTCTCTACCTCTCTTACTCGGTTCTGCTTTTGCTCTAAAACTCTTGCTGCTCGTCGTCTGGTAACCTCCGGCTTGATCACCCGCGAACTATCCACTTCGTGCAGCTCATACCCTTTGCTGCTTCTTTGACTCTGTCTATTCCTTGTTGAGTACTTTCTTTGACTTTGAATTATAATGCTGAAAAACCCGAAAACCGTCACCAAGACGTACGCCACACGACGTGCTGAGGCCGTTGCTGCTAGGAAGGAGACCGGGAACGTTCACACGGAGCCCACTCCTTCTGAGGTTAGCGCGGATGATGCTACCGGTGGTGTCAGAGACCCCAAAGGCTCTGATTCCGAGGGCCGTCGTCGCTTGTACAGCGACGCCGTTGCCTCGAGACCTCCATCTCCTGTGTCAAGCAGTGGTGGGGTCGAGAACACTCATGTCGCAGTTAACCGTCATCCGGTACTGTCGGCGAGGACTGCCAGCTTCGTTTTCGCATATCAAGCATGCGATGATGGATCCGGGGGTCCAGATCCGGCATTTGGTAGCCAACCAAAGCTGTTTCCCGCGCTCGGACCTTGAAGAAAGGATGGCTGAAGGACCGCTTTTCAGCTGTAGCATATTTATTTGCTGCTTGTAGTATGTACATTTTGTAATGAGGGGGATCGAGCACGAAAGACCGGACTGGGCGGACCACGCGAAGTGTTGTCTGAAAGCTCGAAGGGTGGATTTTGGAAGTGTTCGCCCGGGCCGCCGCCGCAAAAGATTTCTGAAATCTCACGTGCTTACTTTCAAGAAATAAATCGGCGGTGGGAAACTGAGCTAAATATGGACTACAGTACGAGTCCGACGCGTACGTGTTGACGCACACGTGATGCGACACCTGTCGCTCAGCCAGCTTCCCTTCGAAAAAAAAATTTTGTCTTCAACCTTTCTTCCCTTCGTCCAACTCTGCACATCCTACGATGCTTGCCCAGAGTCCAGCCATTCAAACCTGGATGGGAGACCTTGGCTGAGCTGCGTGGGGAGCAGCCGACGATCACATCAATCAGAATAGGCACGCTCCATATGGCGTCGGGCGCCTTAACCGACGAAAATCTCCGCGACATTCAAAGCGCGTCAAATGCGCCAACTGCGCGCTAATTGAATGCACTGGCAGATCTGCTGTCTTGTGCACCCAGAACGAGCTTACAGCTCAGCCAACGACAGGTCCTCGACAGATTTTGGTACTGGTAAGCAAAGATTTTACTTTTTCAGGGCTTTCAGAGGTACCGACAAAGGAAGGCGTCTCACAGGGATGACGTCGTTACTGCCAGCTTCAATGCTACCTTCGTGATTTTTTGCATGGCTACAGGTACGGCTCCTGGATTGGAGAAAAAAAGATTTTCCTGATTTTTGTGTTTCAGCTTCACGGAGGGATGGGGGGGCGAGACGATATAAAAGCGGGACTTTCAAAGGTACAATACAAGCGTGTTCTCTCTGCTATCTCTTACTCATTGATGGGCCAGTGCAAAGGCTGCTCGCAAATCTTTCCCAATCTCGATACCGACCTTTGCCAGAGGTGCTCGAAGAAATCAACCAAACCTCGCGAAGAATGGTCGTCTATAGATGTACGTATTTTTCATTACTCAAAGCTCATGCCTGGCTAATCTATATGATTACTAGCTCGAACCACAGTGCCAGAGCTGCGGTATTGTCTGGATTTACATGCAAGGGACCCTTTGTGGCGCATGCGGTCCTCGGGACAATGCTCGACCTTCCGGTATGAGGCCTTTTGCTTTGACTTGTCCCAAATACTAACAGCCGTCTAGTTCCTAGTGTACCCAAGGCCTCGCAAGGCCCCGCGGCCATTGCGAACATGATCCTCGGATCGGCCAATGCCCACCAGAAGCTGGCCAGCCAAACACGCCTCAATCAGAAGGTCAATACAACGACTGGTCGTTCGGGTGCAGCTCAAACTCGGGCCGAGAAAATGACTGCACTGCGAGATATCTCAAGGGGAGAATTCTACACTGTAGAAATCGCCCTAGCCTACTGGAATGTATCAGGGACAATCCGAAAGGTAGGCGTTTCAACGTACCCTTATTTTGTGCTCATTTTAAGACTTCACGACGACAGGTTCCCATCAACAAGTTCTCATTCATGCAGCCCGCAAGTGCATCTGCAACCCAGGTCTTGGAAGACTTGCTTCTCCAGGCGCAGATCGCATTTCTCAAAATTCCCGAAGACCGACGCCCTCGTATTTCTTTTAATAAAATGTATGTATCCTTTTCCTCGCAGAAAAAGTCTCATTTTCTTATCTACTTCGTGCTTGTTTTAGTGAAAAGGTTGACATCGGTGTCGTCTCTGGGAGCGATGTCATCAAAATCGACGAATCCTACCTCTCCGGTACGCTTGGGGCCTTGTTCAGCTCCCTGCAGGATAGCGGCGCATTGCCAGAAAAAGCTGTACGGGAACGAAGGCTTTCGCTGCGCTTTGCGCCATGGGAACAAGATTCTGCGAAGACTCGTGTCAAAAAAACCAAGAGAAATGTGAGTTTCTATTCTCCTCTGTTGGGTCCAGTGTAGCTTACGGAAATTTCTAAGGCACGTCTGGCGACCCCGGATATTCCCTCAGACGAAGACCCTATCATCAGGCTTCCCAACACGAAAGCACCACGCTCGCTGTCAGAACCGCCCTCGCCCGAAGCAAAGAGGCCTCGAATCAACAGAGGTTGTATTTTATCTCAAATACTATGCCTTTTCTTGCTTACAATCCTGTTCTCATATCCCAGGCTCAGCCAGCAGTGCCCGTTATCAGAGCGCATTCAGGCCTGAGTACGCTCTTCAAATATGGAACCCTCAAGTCAACGATGATCCATTCCCCTTCGAATTCAAGGAGTTCTCATTCAGACGACTTGATTACAAGATTGACATCGAAGGTCGTATGGCTAGAGTCGTTGGTGATGCTTTAGAGACCATCCAGGTCCCATTGGACTGGCTGAAATATGCCAATATCAAGGATGCCTTCCCTCAGCATGGTTATCTTGCCAAGGGACTATCCAAGTATTCCTTCAAAGTACGTTCTCAGAAAATTTCTTGTCTGTCTAGCACTGAAATACCATCAAAAGGGACGCGTCGGCGATGAAGTCTTCGCCATTTTCCAAACGAAAGGTCGATTTGGTCATGAGCAACTGAACGAGGAGGACCTCCATGCAGAGCTGAAGACCTTACGTCGAGCGGAGTACTTCCTGGAGGACTTCTATGGGCGCCTGAGGTACCGGGATAATGAAACACTTGTTCCAGGTAAGTACCCAAATTTCCTTTGTGTAATATATCTCACCGCTCTCGACTTCATGTAGAAATCCGCTGGAATGCGAAGGGCGCTTTCGTAGGCGAGATCGTTCCCCCCCTCGACGTTACAGGCAAGCCGGCTGAAGACGCGAATCAATGTCTTCTTTTCAATCACTTCCTTGCTGCTCCCCTTCTTCCAATTGAAGAACTCGGCCACGAAGAGATCCGATTCCTAGGAAATGAAGAAATCGAGAACTCGCAACTTGGAATGAAAGCAGTCATCAACGCCATCCTTCATTCGGCGCTTGAGGACAGCAAGGGTCAATTCCTGTTTGCCGATATACAGGGTATGTTCTTGGTTTCATTATCTGTCAAGTCGAGAGGTGTTTAATCACACATCCTTCTAGGACTACTTTATAATAGCCTATGCGACAAGTTCCCTAGACAGACCCTTGTCCTATTTGATCCTCAAGCTCATACGCCGTAAGTCTAAAGTCTTTGATCATGCTATGTTACTTTGAGTCTCAATGGGATCCTTTCAGATCGGGGAAGTCTGGACATTGGGATCTTGGACGCAGGCAAATCGAAGCTTTTCTTGAGAAGCACAAATGCAATATGTACTGCGAGCTTGCAGGGCTTCAAGATCTCCGCCACTTCGACCGTCGTCTACTCAATTTGCGTGTTGATGACCAGCCGGCTGTGCTCAGCAAACCTAATGCGGCTGTTAGCGAACATAATGATGCACAGACTTTGAAGAGCAAACATACTGGTCCACTTCGAATTGGATTCGACAATTGACATATTAATTAGGCTTTTACTCTCCTCCGCACACCCCAGCTCAGTATATAAGTATAAAAAAACTCGTAGTACAATTTAGTTTAGAAGATTATACACATCGTCAATATTATAAGTTGAATACATCTCGGAACGAGTCAAAGGAAGCATCTTCCAGAAGACTGACCAAGCTGTTGCTGGAGTAAGCTCTGGGCAGCCCAGGAATGCATAGACGGCCTCAGCACGAGCGGCAAACTCGGGGGTGACAAAGCGTACACTGTTGTCCCCGATTACCTGCATCATTTCGCGAATCACTGCTCGATCGACTGGCTGTAGGCAGTTTTCGCCACCCCATTGCTCGCAAAGAGCCACGGCGACATTAGGTGAGACGTTCGAAGGCAAGATCTTGTGACGATCAAATCGAGTCTTATGGTTATTGAATTGGTAGCGTAAACTGTCGAGTTCACTCTGGATGAGCTTTGGCCAAAGCCATTGATGGAGCTCGCTGTGAAAGACGTTGTAAGCAATCTGCACATCTATTGAGTGCACAAATGTACGTACTGTTGATCTGGGTCGGCCGCGTTGTATCGGTCAACACCTGCTTCATACATGGTCTTGATGTTGTCACCCCACTGAATGCGCAAACGGTGCCAGCCACGTTCCACAGTGATATTGTGTATGCTTCGCATGAAACGATGAGCTGGACCGAGGTCATCGTCGTCCGGATTGGCAAAGGCTTCACTGTATGGTTTCGAAGTTAAGGCTTTGCGTGAGATTTCAAGCTGCCACAACGTACCGCAATGCGTTGGCTAGCGCAAAAATGAGAATGGTCTCAGTGCCACAATCTGTCGAACTTTGCAAGGGCATTCCTATGGTAAAAGTAATATACATCAACCACTGTCCCCACGAATAACGAGACCATTGACAGTACCACCGAGAGCATAGATCAGAGAGAGGTAAAGGTACGCAGTACTCTCCTTCAATCGATTATTTGGAAGCACCCACAAACCTTGCCACTGGCCGCTCCATTTGTCGCGTATCCCCCAAATCGGAAAGCCAATGGACGTCAACTTGTCATGTCCATCAGCGGACCACTCATGGTGAGGGCCGAGAGCAAGAAGAGGAGTACGGTGAACTTTCTTGGAACCGGGGGCACGAAGTTTGAAGCCATCCGAGTCATGCAGGAGCATTTCCTGACGGACAACGTCTCTGTTTAAAGTTGAGGTCAACGATTTATTCTTGACGGAGATCTTAGCTTGAATTGTCTTACCGCGTCAGGTACAAGCCGGTCGCATTTCGAATAGCTTCCCTGATCGTGTTGGGGCCCTTCCTGCTCAATGGATCGAGCTTGAGCTGGTCAAGTACCAGTTGCCGAATTACAGTGGTTGGTAGGCTGGCAGTTGTCCGGCCACTCCCGCAAAGCCCTAGCTCACTCCTTCGACGGTAGATGGTTCGAGCACTAGTAATAAGAAATCAATCAGAGCCCACGCAACAAAGAAAGAAATAGAAAGACATACGAGACCTCCATGTCATGATCTTTTAACAAGATACATGACAAGATTTCTGCATTCGTGACGCCTGCGAGGTGGTAAGCCACGAGGGCGGTCATGAATTCAGGGTCGTCTGGAGCGGCTGTGAAGCAATCAGCTCAGTCCTTCAAAGGAAGATTAACCATGCACATACGGCAACGGGTGTACTGGTTCTTCCCTGTAGGATTTGGCATTTGAGAAAGAGAGAAGAGATGCTTCGAGTTGAGACAATGAGTTGACCAACCACGCAGAATCCATTGGGCTTTTATACTAAAAGCCTCCCCTCATCGATAGCCTATAGGAAAAATTGAGATGCTCGACAGGAAAAATTGGCTTGCATGGAATATCGCAGAATTTCGAGAAGGTTGTAATCATCACCGGCAAAGTGGACTTATGCAGCATTTTCCGAGCCTCGAGGCAGAATGACCGCATATCATATGGATAGGAAATTATGCGTAAGTTATGCAGGAGTGCTTGAGATTCTAGCTACTTTAACAGATTCTTTACAGTGCTGTACTCGATGCTCAGAATTTGACATCACCCGTTTGACATTGACATCGTCTTGACGGGATTAGACGCCCGTCACTCTCAGGGTCGTGCGTCTATTCATTGTCTGTCTTCGAGCAACACCACGGACTTAGTCAGTGCTACCATGTGAGCATGTCGACAGGTGACCACTTAATTTCTCCGAGCTATCAGCCGCACCTTTCTACGTCAATCCATGATTTTTGAGCATGTATAACTTACTGACTCTCTGTACTCTTATAACATGGGATTTGGGTTGAATTATTACTTGAATAAATACAAGAACATTCAATTTAGATCAGATATGAGTCCGTAGCATCCTGTATATACTCTACGGCTTTGGAATGCATTGATATTCGTCATTATCCATGATGGTCTACGTTATCCATGATAATCTAAGCGCCTGCCTCGCGAACACAGCCATCCGGAACAAATTTGACCCACCTAAAAGGCCGTGCCAACCTCAGTTCATGAATCGTTCTATTCGACGTCCTCCACTATTATATACTACCTTGTCTACACTTTTGCCCACCTTGTAGATGCCCTATAGCGGCGACTGTCCATGAAGACGACCCCATTCATGGTCAGTAGGAACTCGGGAGGTGGGAAGATGGGTACCATTTCGGTAAATTACCGATCAAAAAGACCCGTTTGCCGGTTCGTCATGCGAAAACGAAGCTGGCAGTCCTCGCCGACAGTATCCGGTCAATACTGTGACAGTCGATGTTGATACTGCCCGCGATGTAGACGTACATTCGCGAGTTAATAGAGAAAATTTTATTTCTGCTCCTACTGGTCTGTTTGGCTCAGACGACGAGGACGACGGCGAGGGACCATGGACTACAGTCCCATCTCGGAGAAGAACTCCGTCGCCCACTACGCGTAAGCATGAGAAGAGATCCGGCCAAAAGCAGCCGGCTGTGGCAACCGGGCCGCAGACTCTTGATAAGGAACTCGCCTCCGTGATAAGCGAGGCTGAGAAATCAATGACACCTGCTGAGAAGGAGATTATCTCCCGCAGGTCGAAGAAAGTCAGAAGATCAAGGAGGAAGAGCTCGTCTTCGCGCGAAGAGGGCCCTTCATCCAAGCCTAGCAAAGGCAAGGCTGCTGATCTAGGTAATTGGGATGGTGTGATCTCTGACAAGGAAGATATCAACATCGAGTCCCAAATTGCCGCTATGAACTCGTTCAAACGAGGTAATCGCAAGGATTTGCCTCCTCATCTATCTGTAGAGTCGCGTGAATCCGAGCCGCGAACGTCTCGAGAGCCAGATGCCCGCTCATCTCACAGGAATTCTGAGGCTCCCACGCATGCCGTTCTCGGCAAGGATGCCGCGTTGGCAAAGAAAGACGTGTCCAAGGCGTCTAAAAACGCGTTGCCATCCACTGTGCAAGCTATCTCGCAGGTTCCAGCAGATAGTTATGTCGGCATGGCTCTTAAGAGACTTAACAAGAAGACTTCCAAACATAGGAAGTCTAGTTCACCTTCAGACAGCTCACCTTCGTCGAGTCCGAGCTCTGATAGTTCAGATTCGTCATCTGAGAGCTCGGATACCACATCTAGCTCATCCAGTGGTACTAAGACGCGTCGAACGCGTTCCACCAAATCGCGTTCTAGGCGTAGTTCGTCCACTAAGCGACGTCGTGCTAAGAAAAGAAAGCATCGACGTTCAAAGTCTAGGTCGAGATCCCGTCATACTTACAAGATCTTCCGACCTCGTGAATACAAAGGAACTCCAAATGCAACCGAATACACTCGGTTCATGAAGGAGTCAATTAATTACATTGATGACAGTCGTATTAAGCCCGAACGAGCATGCGCCGCACTCTCGCACTTCATGTCCGGCACGGCATACGACTTTTACACTCAAAAGGTCTCAATGAATGAAGAGGAGTGGACACTCCAAGAGTTCTTCACTGAGCTGTTCAACTACTGTTTCCCTGTGAACTACAGAAGCCGTATGCGAGAGCGTTTGTCACGCTGTGCTCAGAATAACCGATCCGTTAGTGCTTTCGCTCATGAGCTCGAGGAGCTATTCAACATGGTTGGATCGGTTGACGCACAATCTCGGGTGAATTATCTATGGTATGGTCTTCGAGATTCTATCCAAGCATTGCTGTGGTTAGATCACCTGAACCCCGAAGTGTCTTCCTGGAGTGAAGTGCTCGCCAAGGCTCAGATAATCGAGATCTCTGAGTCTGTCACCTCGAGAAGACATCAGAATAATCATGGACGAAATAATCGACCGTCTGGATCGTCTGGAGGTGGAAACGGACACTCAAATTTCCGTTCCAATCATAGTAATTCGTCTAGACGACCGCCTTCGTCAAACTCAAATCGGTCTCATCATGGATCGAGAGTTTCGAGCTCTAAGTTTGCGTCTCGAGATAACCGCTCGAGGACATCAAACTTCAAGCCTCAGAATGGTCAAGGCCGTTCTAATTCGAAGCCGTCGACGGAAAGAGACGGAAAACGAGATTACAACACTCCTAGACTATCTGAAAAGGAAAAGGCTGAGCGCCTAGCTAACGGACAGTGCTTTAAGTGCGGTGGTTATGGACACATTGGTAGAAATTGTCCTGACAACAATGTGGTCAAGGCTTCAGGTTCTAAACCTCCGGGAGTGTCTAACTTCAATGTTGAGATTATTCCGGAGGAAGGACAGTCTGATCAGTCCGTCGAGGTGCTAGACAGCTTGCCACTCGGAGCTATAGACTTTGACAATCCCCCGGAGCCTTATAGAAATATTTGGGCTACTCAGGACGCGGATTGGCAAACTTGGCAACATGTCTTCCCTCGGAAGCAAATGGGAATGGCTCCTGCTATGGTCATTAAGGATATTCTGACCCGAATGCAACCTTATCCGGGCGATGAGCGTTATGTTGACCTCGTCAAGGAAGGTTTTCGCATTGACAAGCGTTTTGATGTTCGTCCATTGAGCGTCTATTCGCCTTATGTTTCTCAGTCAAATGGACAAATCACGACTGGTCA
Source organism: Gymnopilus dilepis (assembly GCA_002938385.1). NCBI lineage: Eukaryota > Fungi > Basidiomycota > Agaricomycetes > Agaricales > Galerinaceae > Gymnopilus > Gymnopilus dilepis. Next base: position 9,158 of record NHYE01000378.1, read on the forward strand.
TATGATTATTGACAAGCTCACCGACTTCCGAGTGAAGTTATGGGTGACTGAGTCGGACAATCCACGATTTGACCTTGCCCGATGGTATGCTATGAGAAGAAATGCTCATTTCAACTATCCGGAGTATAATCGAGGTCAAGACTGGCCTAGTCATGCAATTGGAACGCCTTGGGCTACCGTTGCAAGGCACTTGCTAACAGACGGAATAATTGCTTGCTATCCGACTTTAGACCCGGATCTCCATCACGAAGATCGGTTCTGGGTTAGTTGGGGCGAGAATGAGTACACAATCACTGATCACGACTTCGAGTCGGAAGTCAGGATAGACCGAACCATGCTAGAATCACATAGCTTCGATCTAGTAGGATGGTATTGTCAGAAACTATCTGAGAATGGATTTTATGCCGAAAGGTATTGGCACAGTACCGAGTCTGTCTTACTGGAGCTTGAATCAAACAGTCCAGAACCGTCAGAAGTCGGTAGTATCACAGATCTATCCGATACTGAAGAAAGCTCGGTCTTTGAGTCATCCAGCTGGTCTGAAGTTAGCAGTCAGACTGACCTTGATTCTGACTCAAGTGATGATGGACCGCCACCTCTGGAAGCTGTTTCGGACTCAGAAAGCGAAGCAGATGGTTCAGAGTACAATGGCGAGTCGGACAGTGAGAATTTCGATGACCAGCCGTCTATTCCACGAGTAAGGAACGACTCAGGGAATTTAAGCGCCCATTCTGCGAATATCTCGAGTCAACCGTCGATTGATGATCCGGACTTTCTCGAAGAAATAGATCCTATTGTTTCTAATGCCAATTTGACCAAGGGTGTTGTCGGTGACATCCTTGGCAATAAAATACTTCGAGTATTGAACCACTGTGCACCATTTCCGGGTGACACAACTCATGCAATGCCGACCTTTGCTTACCAAGGGCGACCCCGCTTTGAAATCACTAGGGATGAGTATGATTTCTACGAGATCTATGATGCTCTTCTAGGGTTCGAAGTATCTATTCATGCTGCAAGACTCCGTTATGATATGTTCTCACTTGGTCGCTGGTATGCTGAAGCATGTGCCCGACAGAATGGCTTTGATAGGCCATATCTTGAGGCAAAGAATTGGCTTAAGGGTCGAGATTTTGCGGATACAATTATGGGTAGAGTTCGTGAGGATGCTGCAGAAGCTATCCTAGAGTTCGGCTTTCGTCATGACTATCCTATGGAGGAATATGCTCTTGAATTGCAACAGAGATTCGTCGTCGAGACGCCTATTCGTGACCAGTTGAATTTGAAGATTTCCGACTTCAAACTTCAAGTAGTCTCAACACTGCCATGTAAGGTCTTCGAAGACCCCGATTTTAATATCGTGCTATGGTATGAATCACGGATTGAGCAGTATCGATTCGAACAGCTTTCTAAAGTTGATCCGGACCAGGTTAGGTCGGAGTACGCTGAAATCGCATCGGATGAAAGCTGTTGGTCAGATATTCTTGCCTATATCTTCAGCTCTATTCCGAAAGAGGGAGAACAAGATGACGAAGGTCTTCAACTGTTCGGAATTCAAGTTGACCGCAAGAAGTATCCTGCCATTCAACGAACTGCTGCTGCAGTCAAGGACAAGACACGGATATTGCCTAAGCCTGTTGTGATCAAGGTTTTGATAAATGGCAATCCGGTTCGAGCTTTGCTTGACAGTGGGTCCTTGGGGGATTTCATGTCGTCTACCCTTGCTGATCAGCTCAAAGTTGAGCGTGTTGAGCTATCTCAGCCTTTGTCATTGCAGCTTGCCGTTCAAGGCTCGCGTTCTAAAATTAACATGAGCGCTAAGGCACGGTTTCAATACCAGGAGATTGACGAAGAGCGAATCTTCGATGTTATAAATCTCAATAATTACGATTTGATATTGGGTACTCCGTGGATGTACCAACATCAAATCTGTGTTGGCTTCAATCCAGCTCGGGTTGTTATTGGTAGCAACATTGCTTTAGCAATCAAGAGTACTACTGAGACGAAGCTCTTGTCTAACGCGATTTCGGTATCCTCAGATGATATTGAGGCTGCTCGAGAAGAGTTGCGGAAGTATGCTGAACCTCTTTGCAAGGAGGTTAGTGAGACCGAACTGCCTCCATTCCGTGCAATAAATCACACTATTCCTTTGATTGACGTGCATAAGACTTATCCTTGGCGTCCGTCTCGATGTCCAGAAGCCTTTCGAGCTCAATGGGCAGAGAAAAGAGATGCCTACTTGAAGTCTGGTCGTTGGAAAATTACCTCCGCTGGAAACACAGTTCCTATGCTTCTGATACCGAAGCCTAGTAAGAATGGTCGTCCGCCTGAGCTCCGAACGGTCGTAGACCTTCGGGAGCGTAACAAGAACACCTACAAGCTAACCTCGCCACTTCCTGACATGGAAGGAATGCTGCGGAGGGCGTGTCGACACTTGTTCCGATCGTCACTTGACATGAAGAGTGCGTACGAACAAATTAGAATTGTTCCTGAGCATGTAGAACGATCCACAGTGACCACTCCTGACGGAAATATGGTCAGTCAAGTCATTCAAATCGGTGATTGCAACGCTCCAGCGACTTATCAAGCGTTAATGAACTATTTGTTTTCATCTTACATTGGTGTCTTTATGGACATCTACTTAGATGACATTGTTATTTATTCAGACAGTCTCGAAGATCATGTAAAGCATGTTAAGATCGTTCTAGACATCTTGAAACGCGAGAAGCTTTATTTGAGCAAAGATAAGCTTCACTTTCTTGCACCCGAAATGAAGTTGCTGGGTCGCATTATCGACGACAATGGTATCCGAATGGATCCTGCGAAGGTTGACACTGTTGTTAACTGGAAGACTCCGACAAACCGAGACCTACTTCGAGGTTTTCTTGGTTCGGTTGGTTATTTGGCTGATGACGTGCCCGGAATTCGTATTCCTATGGGAGTCTTGAGCACATTGACTGGTGATACAGTTCCATTTCGTTGGGGATACACAGAGCAACGTGCATTTGAGGACGTGAAGCGCCTTGTGCAAGATGCTCGAGACCATTGCCGGGTTCCACTTGATTATTCAGAGGATGCTTTGCCAATCTGGATGGTCACAGATGGTTGTGGAACTGGTATTTCGGGTCTAATTAGTCAAGGAGAGGACTGGAAGACCGCTAAGATCGCAGCGTTCTACTCTGCGAAGTTAAATCCTGCTCAGCAGAATTATCCGGTCCATGAGATCGAGATGTTGGCAGGTATTGAGACGATGCTTCGCCATGCAGACTTGCTTCAGGGAGTGAAATTCAAGTGGGTAACCGACCACAAGGGTCTAATTCACTTGTTAAATCAGAAGAACCTCTCTGGCCGTCAAGCCAGATGGTTAGAAAAGATCTCTTCTTTTGATTTTGAAGTCGTCTATGTCCCTGGCAGTGAGAATGTCGTTGCTGATGCTCTCTCTCGGATCTACTCGAATGATTCCCCTGGTACTGTTCGTTCCAGAAGCGAATATACCTATCATGATGTTGTAGATGATGATGCAGCTGTAGGGAGCGATCCTATGCCAATTTTGGCTGGTTTGGAAGCCTTGGCTGCTGTTCCTCGCAGGCGCCGAAAGAATGATGACTTAGGCGCCGAAACCGGACGTCCTGAGACGTCTCGTGAATTCGCGGCTCGTATGCGTGATAAATTCGTTCTTAGAGGTCCTAGAGAACGAATGGAGGGCGGGAGTAGTACACACAGCTCTCCTGTTGCACCTAGCGAGCAGGAACGACTCACAATTCGCATTCCTGCAAGACCAAGAGGTCAATCATTGCCACAAGGCAATGTGAGTCAAGACGAACCAGAGGGTGACAATAATGTTAATGAGACGCCTCTGGTTCAATTTGTAATGTCTAGCAACGAAGGCATTGACATACTGAAGGAATTCCGAGCTAGATACTCGGAGGACCCGTTCTATGATTCAATTTTGAAGAAACCGAACGAATTTCGGAACTTCGAAGTAGAACACAGTCTCGTCTATCTAAAAGAAAAAGATAAACGTCTCCTATGCGTTCCTAAGATCCTGATTCGTGGACGCAGTGCTCGAGAGATCGTAATCTCCGAAGCTCATTCATTGCTGGCTCATTTAGGCGCCGCAAAGACTTTAGACTACCTTCGTGATCATCTATGGTGGAAGGACATTGTCTCAGACACGAAAGCCTTCTGTGAGACTTGCATGACGTGCAAAAGAAGCAAACCTAACAATCAGAAGCCATATGGCTTGCTGAATCCTCTACCCGTACCTGGTCATCCTTGGGAGTCAATTGGAGTTGACTTCGTCGGTCCATTACCCGAATCAAGCAACAGGGATGGAACCTTTGATTCAATAACTGTCATTATCTGTCTACTGACAGGAATGGTGCATCTAGTACCGAGCAGAATCAATTACAATGCTCGCCAACTTGCTGAATTAATGTTCGAGGAAGTCTACAAGCATCACGGACTTCCGAGGAATATTATTAGTGACAGAGACGTGCTGTTCACTAGCACGTTCTGGAGTCACTTGCACCGATTAATTGGCACGAAATTGAAGATGTCGAGTGCATATCATCCTCAGACAGATGGCTCGACTGAAAGAGCGAACCGTACTGTTACCCAGATGCTAAGACAGTGCATCAACGATAAGCAGACCGATTGGGTAGCCAAGTTACCGGCAATCGAGTTTGCTATCAACTCTGCAAGGTCAGAAAGCACCGGATTTGCTCCGTTCTTCCTGAATTCGGGGCGTATGCCAAGGGTAATGATATGGGACTCGGCTCCTACAACCGAATTTCCGTCAATTCGCAATTTTGCCTTGCAGAAAAAGCTGGCTTTGATGTCAGCACATGATTCAATTCTTGCAGCTCGGGTCAAGCAGACCCGCGACGCTAATCGCAAGCGGCAAGAAACTCCATTCGTCGAGGGAGACCTCGTGTATATTTCTACGAAGAATATTTCGTTCCCTAAAGGATTAGCTCGCAAGTTAATCCCAAAATTTATTGGTCCTTACAAGATTATCAAGGACTTCAAGAATCACTCATTCCGCATCGAATTACCTCCTAAGCTCAAGCAGCGAGGTGTACATGACGTGTTTCATTCGTCTTTACTGCGAATCCATCATCCGAACGATGATAGGTTATTCCCTGGTCGTTTGGACTCGCAGATTAGCCCGGAGGATGATGAATCCGAGTCCGAATGGGCGGTCGACACCATACTGTCCCATCACGGACGGGGAGAAGATGCCATTTTTGAAATTAAATGGAAGTCTGGCGATATCACCTGGATGCCCTACTATCAAATTGCTGAGCTCAGGGCTCTATCAGCGTACCTGGAAGTGTTAGGCGTCGCAAATATTTCGGGTCTTGGACCCGGAAAAGGCAACCCTCCACGCGACGATCCTCAAATCTTTTTAGGAGATATCTCCATTTCACCTTCCAAAACTCACACTTTCGTCTCTCGTTTATTAAGGCCTTTTCGCAGATTTTATTCCTTCTTTTCACCCCCGTTTCGTCGACCATCTACTTCGCCGTCAACCCAAGACTCATCCCTATCCACCATGACCGACATCTTCGGCGACCTCGGCACCACCATATTGTCCAGTCAGCGTCTCCCCAAACGCAATCCATCCTTTCCAACCATTGACAACAACGCCATCTTCCGTATCTCCGCCAACCACATCATAGTCGTCGACGAGTCATCCGGTATTCGAACTTTTCAGCTCTTCCATCCCGGTGAACTCTATCACTGTATCCTCGCTGATGGACAGATCCGCGAATGTACAACGGCGACCGAGTATTGGAAGTTGGTCCTACCGGCATCTTACGTTTACCTTGCCACAGCCTTCAATGCAAAGGCTCGACCCGATGGCTTTCGTTTCGCACACTATGACTCCAACACCGGTCTTCTAGTCAAAGACGGCATTCCGATGCAACGAGCCCCGTGGCATCTTTCCGACCAGCAGTGCGGACTTGAGCCCACCACTTCGACTCAAGGTCTCTCCGGGAACAGCGAGCTCGTCCAAGTTGCAAACGAAGCGATTGCCCAGCAATACCAACGTCTCAAGAGGAAGGATGACCGTCGTCGTGAGGAAATGGAGCGGCGGAAGCACACCAAGGATCTGAAGAAGGCCACCAGGGCTCTACTCGACTTCAAAGTCGTACCTGAAGTCACCACCACGTCCCAACGTGCCGCTAAACGACAACGCCGCCCGAAAGCCCTTATGTCCACAATCGTGCCTATGCAAGGCATCGCCTCTACCTCTGCTCCACTTCGTTCCGGCACTCCCATGCCCGACATCCTCGCTTCTCACTCTCTCACCGACGTCCATCTTCCTGCTGAACCCTCCGCTTCGACATCTGCCTCTGCGTCTGGTTCGACTTCGACCTAATCACTGCTCGTTCTCACGGTTCAAACCCGCGTTCGACTCTCGCCCAACTCGAAGAATTATTGCACAATCCTTGGAGGGCGGGTGTAACGAATCCATACCCATTCTGTTATCTCTTCATTCGCTCACGGTCAGAGCACATCACGCTCGTTTATTTTCCTCCATTTTCCGTAGATTATCCAACGCCTACGTACGCATGGACCGCTTGTAGCCTAGGCCCGACACTCTTTGATTCCATACGATTTTCTCGGCTAATTCTTTATTTGTCTCTGATTTACGGACTCTCTAGTTTACGGTATATACTCGACTTCCTAGCTAGAGAATCCCCCGTTGATTTCTATCTGGTTAATCCCGTCCATCGAGTTCGACCCCGTGTGTCAGTACTTCCTCGCCGTCGCCATCGGTCACGACGAGTCACAACTGCCACATCTTCCATCTCAAACGTCCGAATCTGACTCTCAAACTCGACTGCTATCCCGTTTTTTACCCTATATTTTTTGCCCACAAAACGCTGGTTCGGTTTCGCTCTCCTCTTTACTTCAAACTATGTTTCCCGGACTCCAGCATCCACNCCATCTCAAACGTCCGAATCTGACTCTCAAACTCGACTGCTATCCCGTTTTTTACCCTATATTTTTTGCCCACAAAACGCTGGTTCGGTTTCGCTCTCCTCTTTACTTCAAACTATGTTTCCCGGACTCCAGCATCCACTCGTAGGTTACGCGCTCTACGCGAACCATAGCCAGAATTTAAGCTTATTCTTCCGCTTCTGCCCGCAGCTTGAAGACTTCAAATCTCATCATAAAATCGTAAGGTACCACGATTTTAAAATTATCTCTCATACTAATCCGCATTGCAGTAGATCGCTGAGTGTATGTCACTGCAAAAGTTCCGTTTCGAAAAAGATTGTGCGTCCTATTCTCAATTGTGTAGGGATAAATGTGAAGATAAAGGTGATTCAGCCCGCTTATTTGATCCAGGAGTTAGCATGCCGACATCTAGTCAAGTACGACTATCCTCCCCGAACTCGCTATCAAATGCCGAACGGTAAGTACCCTCCTATCCAGAAGTCGCTTCGCAATTCTAATCAAAGCAACGACTTTCAATACTTTGGTGCGCTAATACTTTATCTCAACAGCTGCTCCTTTTTATACAGCTCTAAGTCCGAGTTGAGAAAATCAAACGACCTCCCACGTCGAGCGCACTCTAAACCGGCAAGACGTACCCAATAACTCCCACATCCTGCCACCCCTCCCCAACGAGCCCCTCCCACTCCAGCTCACTCGCCGTAAAATACGAGTCACTCTTTGCCTGATTAAGCAACCCCCTTAACGGAACACTCCCGCATATCGACACAGCATACGCATACCCCCTCAAAAGCTCCGCTGTATATCCAAACTGCAAACTCGGCACAGTCCCATTCGACGGCCCCGCGACGAGCGCTCTAAAGTTCTGCGCTCCGTTGTTCGTTATCTGCCACAGAGCGACGATAGCCGCGTTGACAGTGGGTGAGTTAGTGAGGGACGGGTCGACGCCCATGTCTGAGAGGGTCCGCCAGGTTTTGAACGCGGGTCCTTGGAGTATCCAGTTGACCCCGTTGGTTGTCATATCGTTGATGAAGTCCCATTTTGGGGTGAAGACGTGGTACGTCTGTGCGGCGTTGTATCCTGATATGTATTCCTGTGACTGGGCTGGGTCTGCACAGGGTATAGATTGACGCGTCTTGAGGGAGCGAGCGTCAATATTGATCGCTTATTTGGATGATAGATAGAAAGGACGAGCGTACCTCATGGACAGAAGCTGAAATTGGACTGCAAAATACGGGGGTAGCAGCTGTTAGGATGACTGCGAGGACGCGTGAGAGGTGGTGCATCTTGAAGACTCGGTGAGAGCGGACAATATGTGCTCTATTTTTCAAGCTTTTAAACTTTTGACCTGCTCACTGTCCTAGATGGTCGGGACGAGCTGTGCGGAATATACCCTCCCATCCTCAACGGCTGTATAGCTGCCATCAATCCAGACTCTACGGAATTGATGCGCCATGGAAGACGGCTTTGTGGTCGCACAAATGTTGATTCATGTATTTTCCTGTGCCCACGACCCATCTTTCGTAGTCCTTTTTGCCATCGGGGGCTATCTCGGGAGTCTACAGACTATGAATGCCCTTGAAATTTTCTAGAAACACGGATCTTCTCTCTGGGGTCTCGACGGGTACTCATTATGTTGAGCTGGACAACTCAGAGATGTGGAAATTCTGACTATTCATCCTCGTTAGGCTACGTTCAATATAGCAAATTCAAGTTACATACGGAGTATGGGAGCCATCTTGACTGTTCCGACGATATACGTTTGTATGGGAGAGTAAATATGCAAAACTTGTGCCTAAATTTTACATGTGTGAGTTGTGGATGAAGTCAGAGTGAAGCGAGAGTGAGTGTCGAAGAGAAAAGCGTCAAGGGGTCTTGTCACACAAGACCAAACACGAGCTCGCTATCATCGACAGCGATCAAGCGAGTCGTCGACGACCACGAACACTATGCTCGACACTCCTACCTGCTCTCTTCCGTCCTTTCATAGCACTTTCTCGACTCTCGACTCTCTTCCTCGCTTCCCATAGTCTGCTGACCAAGCTTCCATGACATCGGCTTAGCAGAACGTTTTCTCTTCTCGTTTGTGCTTGTGGACCAATGCTCCTTCTGAGGTGGCTTTCCTCTGGAGTTCCGCGCTTGCCAGCATGGGTAAGTCTCTTCTTTGCGTTCTAGCACCCGCTATATGTTTTTACTGACCGTTGTCTCAATTACAGTTGCTTGAACCCGTCAAACGAATCCTTCAGGCTTCAGCTTCAGATTCCGCATCACCCTGTCGACGCCTTGACTCCTCAAGACAACATGAGCTGCAGAAGCAATGCCCAACCTAGCGGGCTCTTGTTCATGACCTATCAATGGAGCCTCTGGTAGGCTTTCGCGCCCTGTCTACGCGAAGGTCTCAGGATGTCAACGCCAACTCAACTCTCAAGCTACACCTGTAGGACGCACCGAAATCAGGATTCATCTTGTCTCCCATTCATCTATTCCTTCCAGTGTTGAAGGTAGTGAATCCTCGTCCACCGTCATTCCGATTTCGGGCCCATTTGCGACACCAAACTCAAGGATTCGGCTCTCATCCCAGCTACTGGCTTGCGCCGCCCCGCCTCGGGTGCCCTCTATTCCCATACGACCCGCCGACACCGTCCACGAGCTCGACAGGGGCGTATTGCTGGCGTTGAACTTACCACGTCACGCTCGAGGGTTTCTCCCGCCCTGGTCACACGCGATCGTCCTAGCGAGGGATGGGAAGGGATGGGGTTGTGTGGTTTGGGCTCCACGAGGCTGAGGGTGTCAGCAGCCGCCATGCCGTCGGTGGAGGTGCGGGAAAAGGGGAGGAGGGCTAGACAAGGTGGCTGGCGGGGGATGGATTCTGCCACTACCGCATCACTCCCATACAATTTTGCAGCACCAACCTTGGGAACTCAGCTTGCAATGTGCGATACCCAACGCTCGCCTAACCGAACTTCTGCCTTTTACCACCCACTACTGCGTCCTTCCTTCCCCACCTCGACTCGGCACGCCCAACTCCCTGAGTCTCAAAAACTCGAGTGGCGTGTGCCCTGTAGTTGTCTACAGTCGACCCCCCGCCACACCTCGCTCCAGAACGCCTCTCACCGTCCACCTGGAGGATTGGATCGTTTCCTGCCGGGAGCGGCATGAGCTGGAGCCTTGCTTCCTGTGCTCGTAGCCAGGTGCGGGAGGTCCCAGCAGGGGCTTCTGGTGCAGGTGTGAGTGTAGGTATGGAAGGTTGGGGAGCGTTCGAGGGTTGGAGCGTCCACCGCTCGCTGTGAGGGGTGACACATATGGGCCGCTGACGCGCGCGTCTTCAAGGCGAGGGAATTGCTTTGGGCAACTCCGTAAAATCCTTGGTGAATAGCCTCAGCCCCACTTTCTACGACTTGGGACCTTTTCCCGACACTCATGCTAACTGGCGCCGGCATCCCTACCATCATCTGAGCAGACGACGGAATTCTGTCCGCCTGCACTGCCAGCAACAGGGGCAATACCACCAAGCTCAAGACGCCCGGCTTTCGGCTTTCAGCACGCTATGCTCGACTACCAGGTCTGCCACCTCATACAATACATCACCGACCCCTCCTTCACCTCTTTTGAGCTCGCTACGCCCTCAATATACCTCACCGAGCTGAGTAGGTCCGCCACGTCACGCCAAAGAACCCTTGCTGCGGTGGGCGGGAGGGAATGTCCTCAGCGTTGGGCGGGAAATCGAACGAATGGAGTTTGCCTGGTGCAGGTGGTTTCGTCCTACGGGCGATCTGGTACCGAGTAGGATGCGTTGGTGGTGCGGGTGCGGGTGCGGTCTGGGTGTCCGTGAGGTTGGAAAGGGAGGGAGGGGGTGGGATGGGATGGGATGGGCAGGCGGCGGGTTTATGGTTCGTTCAAGGCCCTCGCTCCCTGCGGGAACTCACCATGGGGGTGTCCTGCCCCAAGCATGGTTGGAGTAGGAGTGTGGGTGCCCCATTTGCTCTGAATGCTTGCACATCGAAGCCCAGGGCATCGGACGTCCATGCTCGGTATCCAGCACTCACTTCGACGTCTCACCGCCTCTTATTGGTTTCTTTGCTCCGTTATTTGAGTCATGCAACACGCTCCCTATGCTCAAGGACACCTGCTCCGGTCGTATACGCCACACGTCACAGTGGCTGTTTCTTCTCGCCATCGCCTACGGCCAGAGAGGTCGTTCCCAGGAGCCAGGAGCCAGGTGGATGAGCCCATGCTCTCAATGGTTGGTCAGCCTCGTGCTAGGGAGTGCGGGTGCGGGTGCGGGTACAGAGGTGGGAGCACAAGGTCGGGGAGGGCGGTTGAGAGGGGCTGACGCGCCTGGAGGTCGACATTGGCCACAACTGGCACTGACGTGTCTTTTCTCGTTCAGGGTTTCCGCTCGAGGAGAGGAAGGGGCAGGGCACACCTCGTCGCGTCTCCCGTCTCCGACTCGCATGCTGGGAGGTTCCAGTGACGTCCTGACGTTCAGCGTCGGTTCAGCATCCATATTGCAGGCTTTTGGGGTGTGGCGGTCTATGATCCCTCTCTTCAGTCCCAGGCAAGGCACCAACCTCGTTTACGCTCGACGTTGCATCCGCTGCCACGTCTCCTCCTCGCGGCGTCTCTCGACTGCAGTCCGAGCCCCATCACCCGATGAGTCATGGTCATGGCTCTGGATTCAGTTCTGACATTCGATGTTTGGGGTTACAGGACAGGAGTTGTCGGCTCGTGGACTCGGAAATTGAAGTGGTGGTGAATTTCGAACTTTATGCTACAGATACAAGTTTGACGCGAAGGCGACAGAACACTCAAAATGGGTGATTCTCAACAAGGTCATCTCCAGAGTTATTCCGTCACGTAGTGGTCGATGTGTAATGTTTGGCCTCTGTTGGAATAGAACACGATCAGGGAGTGGTTAGCGGGCATTTTGGCCTGAGGAATGCCCAAACAAGTGCCGTCTTTTTGGGCCATTTTGAGTCGAAGAGGGACGAAGTTGGATGGCGATCAGGATGAGGGGGTCGACGTTCGAGGCAAGGTTGGCGCCGAACACAGCGTCGACGTCGACATCCTAGCATTGCTCGAGTAGGTGCTCGTGTTTGCGGTGGTAGCCTGTCCGAGACGGGGAGGCTTTGGTGTTGAGAGTGTGCTTATGCTGGTGGGACTGCTGGTCTCTCAAGCATTGCTGGCTGGGCTGAGGGCGACAGTGGTGCTGTCGTAGATGTGGGAGAGACATTTGGCACAGCAGAAGCAGCAGCTGGTGCTGGTTTGCGAGGTGCCGGTTGGATACGCTGGCGCCATGCAGATGACAGGGCTTGGCTTGGCTTCTGGTGGTCGAGAATGGTGGGTGTCGTGTTATACCTTATGCTTGAGGTGGCATGCTCATTGATATGATCTTGTCCCAGTGCCAGCTTTTGCTTCGACGCCCTTTTGCATTCAAGACACGATATTGGCATCTCTCTAAGGAAGACGGAGGAATATGAAGACCACATCGCGCTCTCTCATTCCAATTGACGCCTGTACGCCGCACCGCCTACCCTCACCAGCTGCGATCCATGCCATTGGCTCGGATTCTGGTACGTGCTGGGCTCGCAAGCAAGGCGTGTGCGGTGTCTACGCTAGAGCCTAGAGCACTGGACACGACTGCCAGCCCAATTTCCATTATGCACACCCATAGCTCCAACTCTGCATGAGCACAGGCACACACGCACGCACTCCGTCTCCGCTCCCATCACCTTCCTTAGCTTCATCACCCGCCTCCTCTCCTCATCCTTCTCTTCATCCCTCGCCTCACCTTACGCCACGTCGCATTCGGCGCACAATGCCTGAGCGGAACGCCGCCTAGCACCCACGTGCGCATAGCTAGGACGTGCCATCCTTCGGCTTCGTCTGCCATGGTGGTTTGGCGTGCCCGACGAAGCTCAGAGTCGACCCTGGCGCTCCTTCGCTCTGAACCCTGCTGACGACCTGGCTGCCGACGATGCACCGAATTGCTCGGCTTTCACAATCAACCACTCACAGCGTTGTTGCTCGAAGGCACATTCGACGCGTCTGCTTCCTATCCCATCCAAGAGCCCTCGTTTTAACCTGTTATTCGAGCTATACTCGGAGCAAAGAAGATAGACCGCACACAGCGTCGGACTTGGGATGTTCCTCCGCTGGCGGTGCTCAGCTCGATGCGGGTGGTGTTCAGGCGGCGGGTGATGTTGATGTTGGTGGCTAGCAACGACGGGAAGGTGTGGGTTTGGGTGCTGGCGGTGCTGACGGTGACGCTGGTCATCAAGTCTTCGGATGTTTATGGCGAAGCTACTGAGGTAGTGAGGAGACGCTTGGCGAGAGACTGTGGGCGGTGTTGGTGCTGGATATGCTCTACGGATGCTGAAAACTCTGCTTCTCGACGCATTCCTCATACCTCACGCCTAGTGTCCACTCCGAAGCTTACTGGTGGCGACAGCAAGCTCGCGCGACATTATGGTTCGGCCTCGCCGTCGATGCTGAAGGAACCTTTGCTGGCTATGCGGTGCCAAGGCGGGTAGTCAATGTTGGAAATGGTCTTGGAGGATGGGCTGGGCTGGGCTGGGTCGTGCTGGTGGTGCTGGGAGTGAAGGTGCTGTTACTGCCGGTGCTGCAGGTCCGGAAGAGGTTGGTGGTGCGGGGGAGCCAGCTCGACGTGGACTGTGACGAGCTCGGAGTGGGATACTGAGTATGAAATGCGTACGTTGTCGTGCTACTAGTTAGAGGTTGGTGTCTCTCATCCATGTCGCTCCCCTATGCTGACTCGCACATTGTTTTCAGCTCGACGCGCGTATCTGGGGCACTCTACTCACGAACTCAAGACAACGTTGCAATGTCCTGACCATACCCATATAGTCAACATCTACGCAGAACATCGGTCTTCAAGCCACGCCGTCTTTTTTTGGATTTGCTACCAGCATTGTCGAGCGATCTGCAGATGAATTTTGGAATCGGATGAGCATCTTCCCTAAATACACGACTTCTTGAAGTTCTTCGAAACCTAGTTTGTAATTTACAGATTGACTTGTACGAGCTTGTTTCGTATGCTATTCCCTCTAAGCAACTGGTGAATCAGGTTTGATTGTCAACTCGAACCCAGAATCCTTCAATTTCAAGGAGGGTTGATTTCGGTGACTGCTTGACTCATTGAGTTAAATTACCCCTTTTCGTGAGCTCATCCGCATCTGTTAAGTGCAAGCTAAAGTTGCTGCCTTCCGAAGATCGCCTCCACCTTTCTTCGACCATATCCGTGAGGGCCAGCATAGATGGTTTCCGCAAGGCATTGTGGGCCAAAGCGGGCTTCTCGAGTCAAGCCTTGGACAATGCGCGAACCTGCCGCAGCTCTCGCCATCCCACTCCCTCAAAGCACTCCAAAAACCGTCTCCAATACGCGCAGCGTCATTCACCTCCTTCACGCGGTGATGTATTGTCAACTCGAGTGTTCGTAGGGAGGGTAACCTACGGAGACATTCAAGTTTTTCTTCATGGGAGCCACCCAGTGCGTCAAGGGAAAGATGTTCGACTCTCTCTTTGCTCTCCCTCGCTCGCGTTCTTCAAACGATGTATATGTGGCCAGCGTCTCATGTATAAGAACAATCCTTAATAATAGGTTCGTTCCAACAGTTATGGTTTATCTATCTAATTCCCTCGCTGAGACGGACATTTATTCGTAATCGCAACCACATGTATGCGAGCCGTGGCTGATAAGGTAAATGATATACCTTTCGAAGACTTAGGCATTGAAAGGACAACCATGCTGTTTTTCCCTGTAATAACGACATTCGGGCCGCACAAAACATGGACTGGAAGGTGGGAGCAAGCGTTCGCCGGGCCCCTTTCGAGGCCAAAACCTGAATGCACCATCGCCGTGCTGAGGGCTTCCGAATTGAAGACGATGAGAGCAAGGCGAAGAGTCATGACAGAAGATGCAGCTTGACAGAAGACGCGAGCATCGTGAACAAGGCACACGAGGCGTCAAATTCGGTCAAGATTATTGGGCACATATCCGGCGACGATTCCTTGCTCGCGGAAGAGATGTTTGATGTGAGAAGATGATCGCGATAGCTAACATGGTCGTCTGTACGTTAAGTATCTGTACACTAATTCCGGCCATGCATCGAGCCCGAGTCAGCGAAAAAATCATAAAAGGGTCTGACTTCAATTCAAAGTACTTATGAGTACTGTCGGCAGTGGGCGCTCAGATACGAAGCGTTGGAATGCCATTCAGCAGCGCGAAATTCAGTCCCTGGTTGCCATTCTTTCCACATAATCACTTCAGGACACGACGAAGGATAAGTCAATCACGCAGACTCAACAGACGCAATACAAGCTGAAAGAAATACTCACGTCAGAAGGTCGTTATTCATCAAAGTGAGGCGGCGACGCCAGCCTTCGGAAACCTCCCTCAAATGTTGCCTTTCCTGCTCCTCACGAAACTGCCGCTCCAATCTCCTGTCTTCCATGTCGCGACGCCAGCCTTCGGAAACCTCCCTCAAATGTTTCCTTTCCTGCTCTTCACGAAACTGCCGCTCCAATCTCCTATCTTCCATGTCGCACTCCATATTATGACGCTCCTTCTCCATCGTCTTCCTGTGTGCCTGATGCTCGATGTAATTTCTCTTGAGTTGCTTTCGCGTCTCCTTGTTCTGAATCATCATGGTCTGGAGTATTTCGTGCAGGGATTTAAGTATTTCTTGCAGCCCCAGGTGACGTGTCTCATGAGCACTGGATGCTGACGGACCGGGAACCTTGACCTCGTCTGCTGCCTCGGCTGGTAGCACGGCTGCAGTCGGACTTCTTTCTAGTTGATGAGATTCGGACAGGGATGAGTCTGGTTCATCAGATGGCTCGTGGGTCTCTGAAGTGATTCGCCTAGCTGACATTGGCTCCTCCTCACGGGTTGCAGATGACATGACGATGAGAAACCGGAAGCAAAGAATAAATCGACTCTTCAACCATCACTGAATTTGAATTTCAAATTCCGAACAATAGGGCGAGTCACGAGTGAGTTCTTGTCGGTTCTGGAGTCGGTCTTGAAAATCATGCAGACAGGGCAGAAAATTAGATGAAATGCAGACTCTGCACGCCGGATTTCTGAAATCTGTGCCACATCCAGTCTGGTGTATATGACTGGAATCTAATTTCTCAGCAATTCGACACGAAACCTGATATGCTACCTTAAGCTTCCAAGCAAGGTGGTCCGAGACAAGCTGGATGCCAATAAATTGATCGTTGACAATGAGTTGTGCATGCACTAGCACAATCTAACGGTCTCCGTTACTTTCCAAGTTTTCATCGTTTCACTTCTACGCAGTCGCGCAATTCCAGAACCAACCAGTAAGCGCGCTGATTATCGACGTGTGACACTCTGCCAAGCCGTGATTTTGAGGCTCTTTGAGCTGAGTACGTGCACAATCTAATTTTACAACTTACAAGCAAGCGATCTCTTCTTTCAAGCCTTCGTTCTTTTGCATCAAAATGCTTGGAACATATCTACATGGCGGTCTCGAAACAGAAACACTCGGATTCAACATGACATAGTTTTCTTTCATGTCCGACTCGCACAGTAGTCTACAAACTGTTGATTCTGAATGCTGAAAGTTGAAGGAGGCTCGTACTACAAGAATGCTTTGACGGCGTCAGAGAATTAAAAAGATACGCACAACTCAACCAACTCGAAGCCACGGATCGCCCTCAAACTTCCTTTCCCACCACCGTGACTTCTCCACCTGGACGTGTCGCAAAGATTTGCAATACCGATTCCACCCACCGAGATAGTCCTTCAAGTCGCCTTTCATCAGAATATGGTCGGGCTCATAGTCGTCATCTGATTCGTTGGAGACGTGTCCTGTGTCTTCATTGAAGAATCTGTCGAGGCTGAAGCGGCCTCCAGTATCGTCGTCGTCTGACTCATCGAAGATGTGTCCTGGGTCTTTGAAGACACCCTTGAGGCGGTCCACAGTAGGCTGAAACTCTTCGCCGAGGAGCTTCAGAGTGTGCAGATGCGGAAGGCGGCATAATATATCAGCTCCAAGAGTGACGAAGAACCCCTGGGAACGAAAGAATGTCAGTAGTGTGTAGAAGATTGCTCAAAAGAAAGACGTACCACGGGCAAGACACCACGTCTGTACCTTACAACAACATACTGTATCCTTGGGAAGAGCTGGCAAATGGCATAGAGCAGCTCGATGTCCCACTCTCGGATGCAAACATCCAAAGCAAGCATAGAGTTCGTCAGTTTCTCCAAAGCGCCAAGAAGAGCATAAAATTCTGTCGATTCATTCATTACCAGGTGCGTAAGGCTCGATAGCTTGCGTCCATCAGGCCCGAAATTCGCGAAGGACAAGGGTCCTTCATACTTCCACACGTTCTGGAGTGGAATTCGAATGGCCTTGATTTCTTGATCAGAGAAGCCGTGGTGCTGGATCTCAAGCACGACGCGGACGTTCGGGCTGCATTGAGCCACAAGCCCTGGCAAAGCGTCCATGAGCAGGGGCTCCCGCGTGAACTGCGGTATGATGATCTTCAGGTCGTCAACGAAGGGTAGCGCCCAATTTCTCTGATCATAGATCGTTGCGCGCATTGCCGTCCACACCAAAGACAAAGAGCGCAGGCTCGGGATGGTAATCATATGCAGAGGATGCTGAGGGGTGTTGTGGTCCGGAAAACCGCGCGGAGCGTCTTTAGGGAAGAGAACCGAATGAAGACGGAGAGATGTGAGAGAGAGTGTAGCGAAGTTGAAGGGGTGAAGGTTGGGATTGTGAAGGAAGCTATGAGTGGACTGTACGTTTGCTTCGAAGGTGGTGTGGAGGTAGATGAAGTGGCAGTCGATGATGCTCAGAGAGCGTAGATTTGGCAGAGCAGCGAGGACGGAGTTGGTATATGGTGATATGGTCGTGTCTTTCAGTACTAGCTCGTTCAGATTTCCGAAATTTGGCAGCTGCGCGTACAACTTGTCATGTAGGAACTTGTGAGGAGTCATCTTCACGAGAGATGTTGGCTCAGATTTCAAACCATAGATATACAATGAGAATACTCACGAACGACCAAGAGTTGCCACCGTATACGTAGATGTCCAAGTTGACTTCAATAACGGCCTTCCGGGGCAGAGAGACCAATGTAGCGTACTTCGGATTGCCTCTCCAAGCTTCCAGGTTGCGTTCCAGGGTGTCGGGTCTACGCCACCTCAACTCTCGCAGCAGTGGATTGCTAGCAAGCGTGTTGAACCGCCGACACGTCCTGAGCAACCTGGCCAAATCCGCTGGCGAAGACAGCTCAAAAATAGAGATCCAGACGTCGTCCGGGACTGATTCGACCTGGGGATCCATGGGTTCGAGAAGAAAGATGCGGTGCGTCGTTATATGTCCCAATCGTTCTCGCAGTAGTCAAAGTGGCGCAGTCAACGTTGCGCACAGGACAAAGGGTCGTCCAGAATCAGGTCAGAATTTGGCGTTGTTATTTTTAGGAAATTTCTCCTCAGAATTAGCTATCCTATTCACGTCGAGATGCGTTCTCGAAAGATTCATCTTCGCAGTATGGGCTCCAGGCACGTTGACATTGTGCCCTGCGGAAACGGTCATGGGACGACACGCGGAACAATAGGAAATGGACCAGAGGTAACAGCAAGAAAGAGGCATCGATTTTCGAAGGGTATCACAAGATTCCGCGGGTCGCAAAGAAAGGTTCGGAGCAGACACGACATATGACTATATGACTACTCGTATTATAACTGTACGCTTGGTGTATAGGTAAGAAAGTCAACAAAATATTATGCGAAAGATAGCATACGAAAGATGAGAGCATATTGGGTAAAAGATCCGTGAGCAAAAAGAAAATGAACGCAATATTACTTGGACGAAATTATATCCTAGATCGCAAAACGAAGAAACATTACACCTTAAAGAGAAATCATAAGGGGACATTACAGGTTGTCATCACCCATCACCAACAGCACCGCCGACCAGCAGGCGACACCTTCAAGAAACCTCCTCATGCCTTACTCCCCACCACAGGCTGAGCCGCAGACGACAGCGCAACACCCCCCGAAGGAGGGATAACCAGCGCCTCAAGCCTCTCCTCCAACCCCTTCCCCAATCCCTGCTTCTCCCACTCCCCACCCACATTATCCAGCATGGCGATACTATCGCGCTTCCCCGCGTGAGTCATGCCGCCCGCAGCTCCGAAGAGCGGGAAGCCGCGCAAGCTGGGCGTGGCGCTCGCCGGACCTGACTGCGGCGATTGGGCTTGGGACTGCTGGGCCTGGATGGCGTTGACGATGTTGAGGCCGCTTACGGAGGGGATGTGGGGTGGTGGTTCGGAGCTGGCACCGGTTGTAAGGGAGGAGAGAGGCTGCAGCGTGGCTGGTGTTGATGAGAGGAGGTCAGAATATGACATGAACGAGAGCCGCTTCTTGGCAACGTGGACGGGCGAAGGTGGGTGAGAGGAGAGTGTTGCTTGAGCAGACGAGGGAGACGAGACGGGCGACGTTGTTGAGGACAGGGAGTGAGGTGACGCGAAAGAAGAGGGTGGAAGTGGTAAAGCGGGTGGTATCGAGGCTGGCGAACGACGAGGAGAGCGTTGAGGTGACGGCAAAGCAGGAGGATGTTCTTGCGTCGTCGTGGGAGGCTCAGAGCCTTCTTCCGATGTGGAGGTGATGGTAACATCACCATCTTCTGTCGACGATCTGACGATGGAAGGGGTGGTCGTGGAGGTAACTGATGGCTCGTCTGGGGCAACAAAACCAGCGGCGAGCTGGTTGATAATCAGAGGCTGAGCAGGGGCGTCGACAGCGGGAATGACGAGCGGTTTGCTTGAGGGTGAAGGCGCCGAAGTCGAAGATGGGCCTGACCCAGTGCTGGGTGAGCCCACGCCCGACGTCATACCCTGCAGACCCAGCACAGAGACCGGCGGCGACGACATCGCAGACGAAAGGCCCTGCGGCTGCTGACTCCCACTGGCAGGGATATTCAACAGCAGCTGCTCCGCACCACGCCCACCCCCAGTCCTAGATCCGACAGGGCTGGGGCTCCTGCTTCGAAAGGAGCCGATGGGGCTCGCGAACCCACTGCTCCGCCCGCCCAGGCCAACGCTCTCCAGTGGAGACGCCACTGGGGCGACGACGGCCACTTGCTCGGCCACGTCAGCGTCGCTCTCGAGGGTGCTGAGGATGGCTGCGGCGCTGTCGAGCACGGAGGGCACGGAGTGCTCGAGGGCTTCTGTGCCTTTGGCGCGTGGGATACGGTGTGGATTAGGCGGGTGATGGTGGTGTGTGTGTTGGCTCAGGAGGGCAGGCGGCGAAGGAGGAATGAGAGGTTCGATGTCTCGTTCGAAAATTGCTGAAGAAGACGAGTGTCTGTAAAAGATAGGAATCGGTCAGTAAAATGTTGGCTAAACAGCGGGATTGTGACGTACATGGAAGTTGGCGAAGAAGGTATCGAGTTGGGCGATCTCGAGCCCACTCGAGGGTCCGCTGTTCGCAGGTGCTGAGACGTCCTGCGATGGTCCCTCGTAGGCGACGCAAGGGCACTATTCGAGGTCATATGCCTCAAATCAGCAGGAGGCGGGGGTGGAGACCCGGATTGTGATGCCACAGCTACAAAAGCAAGAAGACAAGTTAGCAGGATTTCGGGCTCAAGAACGAGCAGAACGTACGCGAAGGAGACGTCTTCGAAGCCATGATTGTTGGAAAGAGAGTTGGTAAGGATGTAAGTTGGAATTGAGATGGAAATGGAGAGGCACAAAATGGCCGGAGTTCGTCGCTGTCAACAGTCACGGGGAGCGATTACGTAATTGATGGCCTGCGCCTCCGCGCTCGGCTCGGGACGGAGATCTCGCCTTTCTTTCTTTCTTCCGTCCTTGTCTCTGCTCTCCGACATATACCCTCTGCAGGCCTGACAATTTAACGACGGCTACGGTTCTTCCTCTTTGTTCTTCTGGCGTGACTCTCGTGGCCCACACTCTCAAACGTCTGGCACAAACTCGGGTATCTGACAGCTTCTGGCCTTGCAACAGTCAGCTGGTTGTCTCGCGCGTCCATTTCAATCTGGAATAATCCGGAACTTCTGCGTACGGCGTAGGACTGCCCACTCACTTCGCCGACTCGCCGCCTCTTTATTCCATATCTCGATTCCTCTGCCGCGCTGCCTCTGTTATCCTGACATGATCGACGTCTGTCATACCCATTGATGTTTGGCACTGGCACTGGCAGGCAGGAGCATTGGCGGTGCGAAGCGCTTCTGTACGTCAAAGTCCCGACACGTACAGGATCTATGTATTGGGTGACTGTATCGCTTTCGTACGTCCATTAATTATAGGTCCTTATCTTGGCGTACGCTGTGCACCTGTCAGTCGCACGTGTCGATAATGACGTCCATCGATCTTATCTCGCTTCTCTCAGCCTTGTTGGTTCGTTTGGGAGTCGAATAGCCATATCTAATCGCCCACCTTCCCTCCCGCTCTGCTTCTCGTCCAGCTACACACTGTATCCGAAGCTCGTTCTCGTACCCCGCATACTACTCGAGTACGCTATCCTCACAGGAAGGCTCTTGTGTTCAAGCGTACTAAACTCGCGGAATATATCTTCATTGATCTGGTTACACGCTGTTGCGCCCACAAAGGCAGGCTCTAGGCTTCTTTACCATCCGGAGTTTGTGAGTAAGGTGAGGTGATACGTTCTCTCAACGTCAAAGATTACTTGATTATTTCACTACGGTACGATCCTGCCGAATGTCAAGGTCAAAGCGTCTTGGACGGGCGTTGTCTCGTCACCTTTACTACTGCTTACACCCCTGTCGCGAAGGCTTTCGCCGCCACTGCTGTCCTTCACGTTTGTGTTCGCATTTTTGTCCGGGCTGTGATACAATGAACGACTTCCAAGCTTCCGCCGTCGCTTGACTGTCGACTCTGACATCATGGTTTGCCGCAATTGTCTATGTATTCTATGTCTAGATTCCTTGTTGAGCTGTTGGTTGCTGCTCCAGCTCACCAAGCTTTTGCATTGAAGACCTGTACCTGCGAACCATTTCTCCTCTTCCCTCCTTCCGAGTGCCTTACGAACTGTACCGACGCAACTTTTTCTTGAATATTCGAAACGACTCTTCAAGGACTCCGTCGATGTGTCCGTGCCGAGTCTCAAAAGTCATGTCGTTCGAGGTTTCACTTCTCTCGCGCCTGTCAAATCACCCCTCAACTTCTGATCTCTTGCGGACCTGGGATGCTCTCCGATTGTCCTTGCTCCCACCAGTCCGACCTAAGCTCGAGTTAGTGTATAACCTGTAGATCTGCCCGATATTACGTTGGGAGTGTTAATCTGCGAAGATTTTATTGGCTTCAATCACACCATCGTAACCTCGTCGACGTCTCTTACAATCCTGTCCAGTGTTCTGTAAGCACGACGCACTCTGCGTCATGTTCAATTCGAGTAGGAATTTCGACAACTCGAGTTCTGGGTGCATATTTGTGAACGCCTTCACGATTCACTTGGATTATTGATGCTGACTTCAAGTAGAACTCTCTGAAGCGGACCTTGGACAACACTTCGCATAGGTATCATGTTTTTATCATTTCTTCGCACTTGGAACCATGCCTGCTCGCCATCTTGTTGTAAACGGCGCGTGCATTACTTTTGAAGTTGCGTTGGGAAACTACAAGCACATCCGGCTTCACAATCCGTGATTGGACCTGCGCTACAGCGCCGAGGAACGAATGTCTACGTCTATGGCTTAGAAGCTTTGGCCTGCGCTTCTATTGTCGACTTCAATCCTGGATACGTCTTCTCGCGAACAACCTCGTGGTACTCCTTTCCGCCCTCTTTATGCTCGTAGTAGGCCTTGAACTTGCCGTAATCAGCAGGCGAGACGTATCCATGTTTTTCCAGCTCTTGGACAGCCCCGATGGCGTAATCAAAGCAATTCTTGTATTTCGGATCCGTGAGAGGGTCGGTTGATTTTTCGTTGGTTTTGAGGATGCCTTCGACGGCTTTTTCGAGGTCTGCGTCTGTCGCTTCCCCGTTCTTGGGAATGATCTTCGCAGTATCAACGATCTGTCTATCCGTAGTCGGTGCCGTGCGAGAATCGTAAACAAGACAACTGCGCGATAACAATATGAGCACGCACTGTTCTGCTTGGTTAAAGAAATAAGACTTACCCGTCGTGCAGGACGAATTCGTGGATTGGGACGTACTTCCCTGTGAATACAGCCCCAGTTGAATGAACCACCAAGGCAAAGTGCCAATTTGCTGTATTTTTTCCCGTCTCTCGGAGCGATATAGCGAGGTCTGGGCCTGTCAAAGGTATTGGAAAGTAGCTGAGCTCTCCGACATGCTCGAATAATCGCAAAGAACCATAGATATACCTCTTCTCACTAGCTCGACTGGAGCGGAGAGAGCTCCCACAAACAACGAGAAGACCGTAAAGAAGGAGAGGATTGCGAAGTGCATATTGGAGGAAAGCTTGCAACAGTGGAAAGTCAGCTATACGTGCTGCATCAAACGGTGTTTGGATCAGTACCTTATGAAAAAGTCGATATTGTTCGAGTAGAAGAAAATGTTATCGAGGTTCGGACCAGCCGATTCCTTTGTATGAGTGAGCTCCTGGCTTGGGGTATTTCGTATGAATACACCTTAGTATTTATACTGCGACGAACAGGCAGCTGTTAGGGACGAAGCGTTGGCCGCTTGCGCGACTGCCAATGTCCTCCGAGTCTGTCTCCCGTCGACAATATGACGGGGAAAGTGTTTCCCTCTCGGTCACCTCATTTTCAGAGAGACAAGCCAGAACCTGATCCGTCATGCATTCGAAGGAGAAGCCCTGGTACGAGCCTGCATAATTTTTCTAAGTACGTACTAGGTGTCAAAATTCTATTGGTGAAAAGGATTCTTCGACTTGCTCGAGACATATTCATACGTTTAACTAACGAGGGGTTCAACACGAGAGGTTACCAGAATCGTCCCTGAGAAGTTAACAGTATCGAATCTCGAACCTACGACACTCGTTTCATGCCTCTCGCTAGGTTCCATATCTGGCACAAGGTTCTGGATCCAGGAGTGATATAGGTCACTACGGTATTTTTCACGTATAAGCTGCTTAGCAGCTTACCGTTCAATTTATGATCGAGACCGATGCTCAGTAATAGACCACCGAGCCTTGTATGCGTAAACGTTTGGAAATGTTCGCCTGATAAGGCGATAGCTATCAACAGACATCATCCGCTGAGCTAAAGCGTTGTATTGCTGACTTCTCTACGAAATTGTTCAAACAAAAAATCCGTACGAACCTTATTTAAATATCTGACCCTCCCCAAGCTTTTCAAATTTAAATACCTAGTTATTTAAATACGTAGTCCTAATTACAGTACGGGATGCGGATTGAGGTGACGGGAGTATCCAGAGACATTACGGTGGTCGGCGTCTAATCATCGGGCATCCATTGTCGTCGGACTGGAAGGAGAGATATTTGGACAATGACCCACTCACTCGATGATAAGAAAGAACTTGTATGCTAATGTGTAAATCCTTGACGGCTACCAAAACCTCCTTCGTTAGAGGTCAAATAGGAGCGAGGTAAGAAAGTGAATGCTTACTGATAGTTGAGGTAAAGTTGCCATCGCACTCATATCCTGTTTTGAGGTTCGCCGCTTAATTATCACGTTAAATACCAGCAGGGATGGAATTTAAATAACTAGGTATTTAAATTTGAAAAGCTTGGGGAGCGTCAGATATTTAAAGAAGGTTCGTACGGTTACAGTCAAACAGCACGCATTACACCAAGCATTTTAAGTGCTTGAGAAACCTTGTCTCAAAACGAAGGAAAGGCAAAACTCTTCCGCCGTCTCGTCGTCGAATGCGGCCGCAGCAGAGTGCTCGAGAGTAAGGTAGCAATGGGCCATCTTCTCAGAGCATTACCTGAGATCCCTCAACCAAGACATATGCTACTCTGATCGCCTTCACTTGAACTGACTGACTTTTTGGTATCATTTCAATTTTGAATCTCGACGCGTCTGGAGACGCGTGCTCCTCCAACCGTCACGTGGACGAAATTTGTTTCATCAACGCCTTTGTTTATGTAACTTTTGACTTTCACGACTCGACCTACTGGCAGACGTTCCTCTCTCCCACTTGGACTCTGTTCAGTCAACACACCGTAGGCGTTCATTACTCCAGAGTCCATCCAGGAAGGGAGAGTTACGTTGACCTGCACCGCAAAGAAACATATCTTGGAAGGTGAGCCGTCAGCCTCCAAGAGATGTCTAGACCTCAACACCGCATTATCAGCGTTCTCTTCAGTACTCACTGTGTCTTTCGAGCAAGTGATTCTGTCGTATAGGTGCAATCTCAAAGGCGAAAGCCATCCATTTTTGGGTCGAAGATGGAACTTGAAAGTGTTCTTTCTCAATCAGATGGTACTTCGGTCGACGGTACCCAGATCGAGCAGAGCTTCTCAATACCTTCTCTCAGTGCCGACCATGTCATACCCTTCGACTCCCTGCCCTTCGAAATCGCTTCGTTCATCTTCGAGCATTACATCTATTCCTCTCTTTCGCGCCAGGGCCCTTGTGCTCCTCTGCTACTCGGAAAGATATGCAGGAAATGGCGCGGGATTGCATGGTCGACTCCGAGTCTTTGGGCGCGACTCAGCATATATTATCAACACATCATGTCAGAAATGCGCGCCGAGCTTGCGAAAGAATGGCTCAGCCGTTCTGGCACGCTTCCATTGGTTATAGAGCTCTCCTCCTTTTGTGATGATGATAGTTGTACCTGCACCTGGGCCTCAATGACGCCAAAGTGCGAACAAATGCTCGAGGTCCTCATCCAATTCAGCGATCGATGGCACTCTCTCACATTGGTCTTACCTCCTCCCTCCCTGGAGGGGCTCACCCTTTCGTGTTCAGCTTCTATCTTATATCACCTCTCTTTGGACGGGAGGTGGTATGATCAATCTAGAGACTTCCGGATCCCGAATTATGTGCGGACGTCCCTTTTCTCGAGCTGTTCGCCTAGGATTGTCAGAATGAGCTACCTTAACGTTGACCTCGATTGGACGTCCGTCGTGGATCTGACTCTGGAGTCGGTAGATGTCGAAGATATGCTGTACGTGTTTCGCACAGCGCCGAACTTGTTCAAGTGCACCTTGGCAGATGTTTGTCACCGTAGATTCGTGACTATGATGGAAGAAGGTTTGATTACATGTCCGAGCGTCGAATCTTTGGACATTTCTTTTGCGGATGGAAGCTCGCCAGGACTTTTTTTCAGCGCCGTCGCTCTCCCAGCTCTGAAGCACCTGTCATACCGAGGTCATGAAGTATTGCTGTACATGGACGACCTGATTTTATTCCTAACGCAATCTTTTTGCACCCTGAAAAGCCTCTTTGTTAACCAATCGGAGTTTGAGCCAGATACCAGTCTAATCAATCTTGCTCCTTTCCTTTCTGCCCTCACAGACCTCCGTATTTGCGACGAACGCTATTACGCCGGCGGCAGACATACATTTTACCATCTTCTGGCCGACACAAATTGCCTTCCGGTACATCTTCGTCCTGTGCCTTTCCTGGCACCCGGACTCCCATATCTTCCGTGTCTCGAAACGTTCGTTTGGGAAGGACCCGCTCCCTATGCATGGGAAACTCTTCCTGGTCTTATCCAACCAGTGGTTGCTGACAGTCGTGATGCAGCTTCTCGTTGTCGCCCGCTCAAGGCCGTAAAAATTACCTGCATCATGGATGCAACAGATAACGTCCCATATATTCCAAGAGAATCACTTCGGCACCTTTCTGGATACCGCGATGTGGAGTTCAAATTCACTGCGAGGTCAGCCGGACACGACGAGGGCGGCTTAGATCTTTGGACGGCGTCCGTGGAAAAGCCTTACTCGGATGAGGAAGAGGATTAACAGAAGTCTGGTACATTTGGTTGTATGTGAAGTTTAAGCCTCACCTCTCCTATCTATTCAATGATTATCACATACTTGTACGGACCAATTCGGCCTCGTAACATAATAACGAGGAATTTCTTCAAAATCCGTTCCATCGTCAGCTTCATTGAAGGATGTTCGGCTTTATATTGACATAGCTAATTTGGGAGTATGACAGGGTCCTTCGTGAGAGGAGACACGACAAGGTCGGAGATGTCGTGAGTGAGTTGGGAAGACTTTCGGCGTCTCACTCTGTCGGTTTGCAGCGTAAGAGTGAAATTGACCCAGTATTATATTAATATCATCTACGGCTTGGTACAGAGGAGCAGCAAATGATAATCCGTGTCTATGGTTTAGTGGCTGGCGGTGTCAATTTTGCCTTCAAAGCGGGATATGTTCTGTCACGAACAACCTGGTGATAAGGCTTCCCGCCCTCTGGATGATCGTAGTACGTCTTAAATTTGCCATACTCAGCAGCCGAGACGTAACCATTTCTCTCCAAATCCTGGACAGCCTCGAGAGTGTAATCGAAGCAATTTTTGTAGTTAGGATCTATCAGAGGATCGGCCGACTTGACGTCGGTCTTCAGAATGGCCTTTACGGCTGTTTCAAGGTCTGCGTCTGTCGCTTCCCCTTTTGCTGGAATGATTTTCGCGTTTTGAACAAGCTGTCGGTCAGCCGTGGGGGCACTTCGAGTGTCGTCGTAAACTAGGCACCTATGTGCATAAGTAAGTACGGATCACTCTGAGCGTCTAAAGCAATTGTGGCGTACCCATGCCACAAAGAATATTCATGCACTGGAACATGCTTCCCCGTGAAGGACGCTCCAGTAGGATGGACAACCAGAGCAAAATGCCAATCAGCTGTGTTCTTTCCAGTCTCTCGGAGTGATATTGAGAGGTCAGGACCGCCTGTTAAAACAAGTAGAAAATGTAAGCACGTCGAAATGATCGGGGCCAGAAGGACGAAATGAACCTCTTCTAACAAGCTCGAGGGGGGCGGAGAGTACTCCTACAAGCAACGAGACGACCGTGAAGAAGGAAACGACTGTGAATTGCATGGCTGATGCCACAATAATGGAGTTAAAATTCAATGCCCCTACTAGTGAAAGCGTTTGGATAGATACCTTGTAGAGATATCTAGACCGTGAGTATCCTTCGTGTATAAGGGGGAGCTATCGAGGTTCGGACCAGCCGATTCGTAGGTATGAATGAGCTCCAGGCTTGGAGTTCCTGTCGTCAACGTAGCTGAGTATTTATACTTGGATGGACTGACAGCTCATGGGATGACCCGTCGACTATTTTCGCAGGTGTCTCCCGTAATAAACATAACGGGGAAAAGATTCCTTCGCTAGTCCTTCTACATTTCGAGGGGGGATATGAAACTCTCATGCCGTCCTTCATCGGAAGGAGAATCTATCTTCATAAGTTCGAGACAAGTCTAGTCGTCGGTTGTCAGAATTTGATTGGTGTCCTCGAATATGATGCGAGTCTTGCTTAGGGAACCCCAAGGCCAAGTGTCACTATTCCAGTACTCTTACGCAGGGATAGCAATGGATTAAACACGAGAATTTGACAGTACCGTTCCTGAAAGTCTGTGAAAGATTCAACGTCCAATCTCCGAAACTCGTTTCATGCCTTCGGGAACCCTGCGGCCGTATTTGGCACAAGTTCCCAGATTCAGGATTGATATGCATCATGAATTTTTTTCCTATAAGGTCCTTCGCCGCCCACCATCCGATCCACGATCGAGACCCATGTCCACCAACAGATCACTGAGCCTTGTAAGCGTAACAACTCGGACATTCTCCCCTGTCAAACTGACTTCTATAAACAGACATTGCCTGCTGAGCTGAAGTGTCGCATTGCCGACTTCTCTCCGCCGTCGACCTTGGCCGCCTTGGCTCGTACACACCCCACATACCAAAAGGAAGCAGAAGAGGCGCTTTACAGAACTCTTTCAATCAACACTCATCACGACAAAGACTTGAAATGCTTGGAAACATTGGCCAAGAGCGAAGGAAAGGCACAACTTGTTCGCCGTCTCATCGTCGAATGCGGCCGCAGAAGAGTGCTCGAGAATGAGGCGGCAATGAGCCATATTATCAACGCGTTACCTGTGATGCGTGCCGTACTGGATCTGCGAGTTCGAATGCGCCCGGAAGAAGCATGGAAATGGACATATCCCCTCAACCAACTTTTATCGTGCGTGAGGAGTTTTAACTATGCCGATACCACCTCAACGTGCTACAGTGATGGCCATCGGGCGCTTGAAACGCTCTACTGCAATGACGATCTAGACATCGCAAAAATAATTGAAGGAAATCCTTCGTTGAAAATACTTGGAATATATGCCAACAGCGACCCAGACAAAATCTTGAACACATTTGAAAATCGCATACAGGCAAATCAAGACCGGCCCATAGTCTATACACTACAACGCGAAAGTTTCTACCCAAGATTCGACCACCTCACCCTATTTCCGGCATTTTACTCTACTGATCAGATTACGACTGCCCATTTGGACCTCGCCAGGTCAATAGGAGAAGACCGCGGTACCGATATGAGCGTCAACGTGGATGAGGTCACTCAACTCTCTGTTTACCTCGAAAACGGCACGCAGACAGCTCGGACGATCATGGAGGACGTCTCTTCAGTCTTTAGTCAGGTAACATGGTTAAACGTCCACGTTCGGCAGCCGTTCGACGTGGTAAGTCCTTTATTTCATATCTTGCGCTTGGTTTTGACAGCTGCAGTCATCGCAAGGAATAAAGGACATTCCGTTACTCTTTCCTGCCTTGACCGAGCTCAACTTGCGGAGATTGAACACTGCCTACGATACGACTGATAACTCCCGGGAGGCGAGACTGAAGCTCGTGCAAGAATGGTCAGTGACCTGTCATGATCTCATTTCAGTGACCTTCGCCGACGGTGAAACGGTTCTGCGAGAGGATAACGTGGCGGAATGGGTGTAGGCTTCAGCTACGCTAGTGCTTAAGTGCGGCACATTAGATTAAATAGTGAAAGTGGATTCGAAGTAACGTGAAGGGTTGACATAGGATCCGAGTTCTATGAGGTTGGTTTCATAATTTCGACGTCCCATTGGGGAAACGGCGGTAGCTATCCCACGTCCAGCAAGCGCTCCAGGAAGATGAATCGTTAATAGACCCAGATAGATATGCAGTTATATCAAAACAATGTCCGAGTCTTCCAGCACGAAAAGATAGCAGACAATTTCGCCAATGATCACGAGGGTGTCCGTGGGTATCAACTGTGCAGTTTATCGCTTACACCCGAAGCTTCGTTGAAAGTTCAATTATAAATTGTAATTACTCACGTTGTATGACGCGTCGCGTCGAGATGATCTTACCCCTTTTCTCTACCGAAGGCGAAGTCTTGACGCCTTTCTGTATGCTCCAATCCCCTTTCCCCCTACACTAGGCATTTATTTCTCTTGCCCATTGATGTTGTCGACGTTCTGATGGTGTTTCTCAGCAGGCTGGGGTGAAACATGGCAGTCTCAGTCTGAAGCAACGACCAAATCACTTGACATGCGTACCTGGTTCCGGAGATTGTTGATGTGGTAGCGTGAGAGACAATGTTGAATATCAGCGGATCGTAACTCCTGAGGCTTTAACGATATTAACCCCCACTCTATAGTTTCTACGAAGTCTTGTCCTACAAGAAGGCAAATGACCTAGAGATGGCGGCTACGATTATTCGGAGAAATACCAACTTCTGGTTCGACGACGGGAATATTGTGTTGAATGCACAAGGCACGCTATTTCGTGTCCATCGCGGAATCATTGGCCGACATGCGCAAGTCTTCAAAGATATGACTTCGATACCTCAGCCTCAGACAGGACAGGAGCCATCAGTGGAAGGTTGTCCGCTCGTACCTCTCGATGATGACCCAGAAGATTGGGAGCACCTTCTCAATGTCATATATGATTGCAATACGTACGTTCTCGAAGCCCTTTGTAGCTTCTAAGAGGCCGCATCTTTCTCATTGCTGCTTTCGACATCCAGGTCGTCGTTCTCGAAAGACACGTGGAACCTTCCTGTACTGACCTCAGTCCTCCGCCTTGGGCGAAAATACGCTTTCGATCATCTTTATGGCGAGGCCCTTAAACGCGTCAAGCTTGGCGTTCCAAGTACTCTGGAGACTTGGGACGAGATGCTGGACAACCTCTACAACGCAAAGGCTGACACGCCCTCAAAAGATGATGCAATTGACCTCCTCAATGTTCTACTTGAGTTTGATGTCGGGTCCTGTCTTCCAGTCGGGTATGCTATCTGCCTTACTTTCCTTACAGTGGTAAGCCCTTGTTCATTTGACTGGCCTGCAGTTAGGTAAATCTCTAATAACACCCTTTTCATTCTTGAAAGGAGGAGGTCTTTCGTGGCACTCCACGCCAAGATGGCTCAATAGCTAGATTGTCCGCCGCATCAATCGAAACATTAATTGTCGGAAGGGAGAAAATATTCGAATCAAAGCATTTCAAGGCCTTCCCTGACGTCCTTATTCCTGGTGAGGATTGTTCGTTCCCTGCCGGATGTCGCCGCCGCAGTGATTGTTCGCCGTACCCCAAGGCTCATTCGGCTCTCGAACCATGGGAAGACATCGAATGGTATTGCGATCAATGTAAAAAGCGCCTGATAGATCATAGTCGTCTCCACCGTCAGGCGATTTGGTCTTGCCTCCCCTTTTACTTTGGATCGGAGCAATCGAACGACGCCATGGATAGATAGGTAGCATAGTACTAACATAGTACATACATAAGTTGCCGACATAAATTGTGTTCGCATTGTGATGCCTAACTCAAGCTCAAGCTTGTTCGTCACAATCATGATGATTGAACTCTTGAGGGACCATGAGGCAGTCATCCCTTGGTTGAAGACATGAGACCAACGACTCAATATCTTCTGAAGACAGCTCTTCTGGTCTTCCAATAGTAGACAGTACTACCCAAATTTACAGTTGTCAGCCGACGCAAAGGGAGCTGGACTTTTTAGAGACGAAATCCCGTGCAGATTACGTCTCCGAGTCTCGAAAATTCGTCGTTGATGAATACAACTGGTTGAATTTGCGAGTTAACAAAGGACCATGGTAGGACTTGGAGCTTCTTGAATGTAATGGGTGGGGTTTCAAGGAGAAAAC
The DNA here is from genome assembly GCA_002938385.1 of Gymnopilus dilepis. NCBI lineage: Eukaryota > Fungi > Basidiomycota > Agaricomycetes > Agaricales > Galerinaceae > Gymnopilus > Gymnopilus dilepis. The sequence goes on from NHYE01000378.1 coordinate 41,209, forward strand.
GCCGAGCCTCTACTCCGACGAGCATGCAACGGAGCTTGTATATCCTGGCTGATTACTCAAAGAGAAATGATTCTTCTGACATTCGAGCATTTGGGTCTAAATACAAGGAAGAACAGAGGCCATCTCTAGGCTTCTCAGAACAACAATCCAGTTACTGACAAAGATGAAGCGAGTTTACAAAATCGAGCACAAGGCTACGTGGCTGAGAGGGAATGTCTTGAAAAAGAGGCCTTGCACGATGCGCGCAGAAAACCAGAACATCTGGAGCGCAGATCTCTCCGGATTTATATATTACTGTAGGCTATATTGCACGTCACTTGAATTGGGAGGGAAGTTCAGAAACAGAAGCGAGAGAGATTGATACCAAGCTTACCAGCATTGACCGTCGCCTCGCATATCAACCTAACCATATCAAACTTGAAGGTGCATGGGCACTGCTTCGATTTCAAAGGGACACCCAAACTACGACCGATTGAAATTGTGCGAGGGTTGCATGATTTGATTTCGTGTGGAAGGCAAACAGTACAGGGTAATCATCGTGCAGGGTTCCATATCCTCAAAGCGCCATCGCGGAGAAAAGGGGACGTTGCATTACGTCTGCAGACCTCATCGGTAAAAGAACGTTGTCAAGATCAAAGTATCATTGCAGGAAGATGCTTGAGGAGTCCAACAGGAGCTGGAAGCGAAGATCTGAGAGACATGAAGCAGGAGTGAGTCCCAGAACAGCACGAGCAGAAGACAGAAGGCGGGTTCGCCAGAGAGATGATTGCCATCGTGGACCAGCGCGTCAGTGACAACGAGCGTGGGTATAAACTGTACAGTTCATCGGCTATAGCCGGACCTACGCTTGCTGCACCACCCCAGAGTGCGCTATAGCCATATCCCCTCTCTCCGCGATCGTTGACGAATATCAAAAACCTTTCCGGTGTATTTCGTTTACATTTCAACATAGCTTCCTCAAGAAGTAGCCCCCATGCCTTCGACTTGCCGTAAGTTTCTTTGGCGTCCCGAGGCTTTGCATTGCAAGTCGGCTCACGCGCTCGCGTTTGACTCACGTGCATGTGACGCGTCGCGTTGCTATTGACAGCTTGGATGTGGGACCAGTCGCCATGATCTTCCTCACTTCATCGCTCTAGTCATAGGATGCTCAGCAACCACCCGTCTCTGCTCAGCTTTCTGTTAGGTTTGACTCATCCCGTAAGCTAAGCCCCTATCGCTTTCGTGAAATTCATGCATCCAGGAGCTTGCACTCATTTTTCTCTGACGCTAATTTGAGTCTTCTCCGCTATCCATGCCACGGCTTTCATGGCATGTTTGCCGCCACCGCCTTTGTTAGCCGCTCCTTCCTCATTCGACCGCCTCAGCTCTATGAAATCTTGCTGGATGATATGCCCCTGTCCACGCCCATCGGGAGAGCGGTCACCGGTCACCTATTACTAGCTTTCACGAAGCACATAACACTTAAGCTTAAGGTGGTTTTGAACTTGGATTCTAATCATTCCGTGATTACATGGAGCAAAGTAATGAAGCACCAATAAACAGTAATCTACGTCGACGTCGAGGTTGACTGATGAGAGCTCGAACCTGCTGCTTGTAACATCGTCTGCCTCAATGGAGGATAGGTCTTATCGCGAACAACCTGATGATACGCCTTCCCACCCTCTTCATGATCATAGTGTTGTTTGAACTTAGCGTAGTCTGCCGCTGAGACGTATCCGTGTGACTCCAAGTCATGAACAGCTTGTATGGCGTAATCGAAGCAATTCGTGTAGTTGGGATCCTGGAGAGGATGAGTTGACTTGGCGTCGGTCTTCAGAATGTCCGTGACGGCTTGTTCGAGGGCTTCGTCTGTCGCTTCATTGTGTTTTGGGATGAGATTTGCGCTTGCGACAATGTTCTTCTCCCCCGTCGGCGCGTTGCGCACGTCGTAAACGAGGCATCTAGGCGCTTATAGTGAGCACGAAGCTCTGGAAGACTCTCCTATGCACCGCGAAAGAGACATACCCGTCTTTGTCTTGCACATACTCGTGAACTGGTAGATGCTTCCCTGTAAATGCAGCACTGGTGGAATGAACAACCAAGGCAAAATGCCAATTCTTGGTATTCTTTCCACTCTCTCGGAGCGATATTGCAAGATCTGGACCTGTGGTAAGTAAGTCGAATGGCGTAAGCAGCTAGGATAAAATATGACGGAGAAGTGACCGAGGCTCACTCCTTCGCACGAGCTCAACTGGAGCACAAAATACTGCCGCAAGGAGCGAGAAGAACGCGAAGACTGAGAAAATAGTTAGCTGCATGGATGAACACTTGAACACTACGATGACCGAAGGTCAGAGTTCGTTTCGATAAGTGAAGTTGAGTCAATACCTTGTTAAAATGAGAACACTATATGAGTAGAATGAATTCGATGAAAGTACGGTCCAGCCGACTTCGAGGTAAGTGGGAGCTCCTGGCTTGGGGTTCCACTCACTCAGCCCTCCAACATTTATACGTCGAGGGACACCTAGATTATTGAATCGAGCCTTCAAGCACTTCCATTATCGTCCTCCGCAATTGATATAATGGGGAACGTCTTTCCCTCCAGCTTCCTCTCCGTTGCGAGCCCAAGGTATGAAATTACAAGGATGATTATGTATTGGAAGAAGCTAGCATCACGAGTCTGCGATAAATCGGTTGGTGAGGATGAGTACGTGACTTGTGCATGCCATCCCTCAACCGACTAAGGCCAATTTTACACCTGCATTGCAAGGGAATTCAACCCGGTGACCCGGCAATTGAACAGGAGCGTCCTTGAAAATCTGTGAAGGCTTGAACATCGGACCACCGAAACCAGTTTCATGCGTTCGGGAGCAATCCTTGTGGGCCATATTTGGCACAAGTTCCCAGATAGAGGAAGGTTACGGATCACTCTTTTTCCACGTATTCACTGCTTTGCAGACGACGATCCGAACAACAATCCAGCCTTCTAGATGGCACTACTAGTAGGCAAGGAACTAGACCACTAAGTCTCGTAAGTGCAGACGTTCCAAGTATTTTGATCCTTCAATTGAAATTGACTCGGACTAGGTATCATACTCATTACCTGCCTTGATGCTGAGTCTTACATCGCCGACTTCTCTCCGTTGGCACCGAGTTTGGCTGTCGAATTGCAGTGACTCTACTCAATTCTCTTGGCGTCATCGTCTCTCTTTGACCGTTCTTTATCGAGACCTACCTCCTGCTTGTTCGTTTCGATCTATCTAGAAGGACGAGAGTTATGAAACATCTTCTCCTTAGATAAAATATCGAGCCGTAGGCTGCGTGCATTTATTTGTACTGAATAGCAGCTATACTGAGGCAAGTCGATCAATTCTAACAATTCAATGTGACTCAGGCGTAATACTACTTGAACTTCAATGCAATACCAGTGAAATCGGGAAGCAAAGGATTCTGTGGTACGGGTATACAATTCTACTTAACACAATGCATCTAGAAGCCTAAGTCAACCAACGAACTGGCAATGACGATTGCAAAAGGAGCAAAGCTGTACAAAGTGTAAGTGGCATCCTTTGTCCAAGAGAAGGGCTTTAGCTTCAGCTTCCAGTTCCCTTTCCACCACCTGATTTTCAAACGGCAACACGATCGACGCATAACTGATGATGGATGGCTCTGATGAGGACGGAGCAGGCGACGAGCTCGTTGATGGGAAGGGCGTCTTTCTCTGCCTCAGCATGTTGAATATAAGACCAGGTTCCGAGTTCGTCGCGAGGGTGAGAGAGGTCAACTTCGGAAGGAGCTGGCCTAGGCCAATCTTTCGAAGGGTCTCGCTATGAAAGTGAATACCAACGGGTAAAAAGAGGGTCTCAAGCTTTGGAGTTGCTGTGAAAAGCTCCTCCAGTACTTGATAGTTAGGCTCCCCACGACATACGCCTCTATGAAGCTGAACGATGTGCTGACCCTGGTACGGAAAAACAGAGAATGCGAGGTGCTGGAGTAATCGACTGGAATCAAAGATGAGAGAGGTATAACGTCTGATATTCCAATCAAAAGGTAAAAATTTTTCGGCTCGCTGTACCAGAAGGGTGCGAATGACTGGAAGATGAAGGTGGTCAGGCAAATCCGAGCAGTAAATGCCAGCGTTAACATTCCGAATTTGAAGTGACTCTAAGACGGGAAACTCGATCACGTCCGGGTAAAGATGCTCCAATCCAAGAGTTTTCACGCTGAATAGGATATAGAAGCTTGCTTGCACGAGTCGTCGTCTCGTCGAAGCTGAGATAGTGACGAAATCCATGTAGGAAATTGGGGTACTACCCAGGTTTAAAGTCGTCAATCGACGCAAGGGAACTTGCAAGTCAGAGAAACGAAAGTCCATGAATAGTCCACAAGTCAACTTCCTTATGCACTTGGCGGGCACGAGAACCTTGAACCTCGACAGCTCGTCGTTGGTGAACCCAACCGGCTGGATTCGCGAGTTGACAAAGGAAACCGACAGGATTTCCAGGCTTTCGAATCGGTTGGACGGGATTTCAAGAAGGAAGCGCCGAGCCTCGATTCCAACGAGCATGCAATTGAGTTCGCGTATTCTTGACGAGTGCGGAGAAATGATTTGTTGGACGATACTGAGATTGCCCTTGCCGAATACTCGATATTCCAGAGGACAACCGGTGAAAATTTTGTCGTCGCAGCCGGGAATAGTCGAAGGAAAATGGAATTTGAGCCGTCGGCGTCCGCTGAGAACGATAAGAGATTGGAAGGTGGCAAGAGCCACGTGTGAATTGGCGAAGAAGGCGGGACGAAATTCGTAGGCGTCCCAAAACTCCTCCTCATCAACGATGACCCCAGCCCATTCAAGGCACACACTGCTCAAGGAATGTCGTGGATCTTGAGGAGAGAGAGGAATGATCACAGGCTCGTCCTTCAAGCAAGCACGCAAAATGGGCAGGGCGAGGTCGTAGTCGCGGATGCGAGTCATTCGGTTGAAAGTACTGCTTGAAATTAAACCACGACTCAGGCCATTGATACCTCGGTGGGTGGAGTAGAAAGAACTTACGATTAAGCCCTTGTTGGACGAATGTTTGGGCAGTGAATGGGGCGTCGGGGTCCGGGATTGAGAGCAAAGGCACGATTCGGACCTGGGAGGGCTGGCTTTTATCAGACGACCTTATGTGTAAAATCGCTTGACCTGTCAAGAAAAAATTTGGAATGAGGTCCCTAGCCTTGAGCTCGGGTGCATGTATCCATAGATATCTAAACCTGCAGGACGGAGGAAAATCTTCAGCTGCCTCGATGCTTTTTTTACATAAAGACTGAGTCGCGCAGATGCAGGGTAAGCCTATTTCGGACAGAGGATTTTAATAATTGCTTCCTAGACGTCGGTCTGCTACAGGACCTATTGCTGCGAAATTCGTAACTTACGATGCTTTCAGGGCAATTCCAGCAGCAATATGGTTCGAACTTCACCAGTAGCTATAGTCGAAGAGATCGTCGCTGAGGAATGCTTGGTAGTGACGCAAATAAGTCGCACGTCATATGGCTGTACCGATGTCAAATCCTTTCCAAACGCAGCCTAGCTGGGCTGTCATACAAACCAATAAAACATCCTTCCTTGGAAGGACTCGCTATCACACCAACAGCTCATTAACTTACGAACCGCAGTTTACCAGGCTCTTGCTAAGACAACTCTGTATTACGTTGATTCGAAAACGCACTTCCCACTTTCACTTACTATGCGGTGTCTTAAAACCATGCCAGGGGAAGAGACTGACTGAACCCTTGCCACGAGGCAAAGAAGAGACGTTCGAGAGCGGTGACAGCCGAAGTGCTTCATTCACGAGCATGCACACGATCACCGCATTTTGCAGATGTCTATCCATCCCATCTATGACCTGTATATGACGGCTTACAATTCTAGGACTAAGGTGGGCGACCATCAGATACATCTTTTGAGAGCGACGGCTTGATACTACTGCAGGGTCCTTGGCCCACGCGAATATAAAGGTGCGAAGCAATCCAATCAGAGAGCACGAGGCAACCCTAATTACCTATTACTTGCATAGCAGAACAAGCGAAGATAAGGAATCGACCACAACCGCAAACCCCATAAGGAACTAAGAAGGAAAAAAAGAGGGACGCCCCGGATATCATGAAAGGCGATGTCGGACTGGCAAAGCGAGGCAAGAAAGCGATGGTCAGGAATGGTAAACGAGCAAGTCCAGACCATTCGCCTTGTTACGAGAGGAGGCCATTACGGTCACAGCATCTAGACAAACAACTGGTTACCAAAAGGCTAGTAGGCAGAGAATAAGGCATTACGTACTATATTGCCCGTCCGCAGAATATTCATTGATCAATATCACGCCAGTAGGCCGAACCCAGTCCGGTAAATCTCGACCTATGCTCTGTTCAAACATCATAGTCAGCAACAGAAAAAAACTAAACGCTTCTAAGAGTCAGATTACTCACTTCGTTGTCCACAGCTGTCTGACGAGAGGGCGGAGATCATAACAGATCACGATATACGGTTGAAAAGATCGTCGAGCAACTCCCTATCGAGTTTGTAGAGTTTGCAACCACCCAGCGAGCAATAGGAAAGGATGGTGTATTGATGAGTGAAAACTGCACGCGTTTCATCGTTAACCATCCTGGTTTTGCTGTGCAAAGTCTTGAACGTCAGACATAGTTAAGAAAGTCCAGAGCATAACGTACGTGATAACCTGATATGAGAAGTCAGTGGTCGAAGATGTAGGCCGTTGACAATTGAATGGAGTGCGGTGGCCTACCTATGATATCAGACAAACGAAAAGGTAGCAGCTAGGCTGGTTGGTGTCTGAAGGACGCGCCATCTCGGCCTCTAGGTTCAAGCTGATCACGGAATCGTCGCACATTGTCGTTGTGAATGGGCAGCCGTCAAATGGCCCCGAAGACAACATCATATTTCGACTGAAGAAGACGATGTCAAGGGCATGAACAACTAAGAAGATTCTCAGCATGACGTCTGAATGGTAACGATGTAGAAACATGCCATACCTTTGCCAAAGAGCCCGTGTAGGCAAGCCACGAGTCCTAAGCATTTGCGGCACGTTTGTGGGCGACGACTCATGCCTTCATATAGGTGCAGCAGCTGTAACCGCTTACGGTACCGGCGTAGATGCCCATGACCCTCATGAATAGCTTGGACGACGTCTGTCACATATCTTGGCGAAAAAGTCCCCTAAGTAAGAAGGTTGGTCAGCTAGAAGCCTTTTGGCGGAGAGCAAGAGACCAAGAATTGACCAAAGGACATAGTATAGACGAACTCGAGAGGAGATAATGAAAAATGAGGCGAAACTCACTGCCACGTCACAGAAACCCAGGACTCAATGAGGAGTAGTTTTCCAATCCTAAACGCAATCTCGACAGCGAGTAACGACTTGCATAGCGAAGCGAGCAGTGCTACAATCAGCAAGCTCTTTGGAAGTCGGACGTGGCTGAGGACAAATACAAAGCCTGGCTGTTGCTCGTCTGAGGGCAATTCTTCTCCACGCGGAAGCTCGACGTTGCAGAAGCTTGCTTCGGAATGCCGGAGTAAACATGAGAGCTACGTGACTTCCAAGACTCTCAGCACGAATTACCTTCACAAGAGTGTGGTCGAGGCACTTTACCTGTGGCAGCGTAGACGAAGTTGACTGGGCTTCCATAACAGTCGGTCCTACGAGTACTGGACGCCGGACTGGCGTACATGGAAGGATGAGCTGGCGGTGTAATGTCTTCAGCGGGAATTTGTATTGCTGTATACTAGACGAGGATGCATGCCGCCCAATGCGAGGTCATTCTACGTCTTGTAGCTCGATAAGTCGAGGGTCTCGGATGGCGGCAATGAAATATCTCACCTGCTTTGCTGTCTATGCAAAGCTATCGAGCGTCTCGTCGACCCAAAGTGGTGCGGAGAAGGGTCGTATAAGAAGGACTATCGTGTCTGTTCGTGTCGAAAACGTGCTCCGCATGAGCCGGGATGGCGGTGGGAACAGAGGCCATGCGAAACCGAGTGATGAAATTGAAACTTTCTCCTGCCACTCGCGGCTGTGGTAGAAAAAGATATTGTTCCTCAAACTTCGCAAGTAACATTCACCGAGAGCAGCTTCAAGAAGTGCAGAAACTGACTGAGGAATGAAATAAGGGTATGACTTGAAGAACTGAGAGTAGTTGGAACTTGGAAGGAGTGTTCGTCCAGAATGACAGAAAGCTGTGCTGATGGGGCCAATGAAGTCCAAAAATAACAACAGCAATCAGAAAAGCCTCAACATCAGTTGAACGTCTGAGCTTGGCAAATTTGAACTTTCGCCCAAAGCAATCTCAAGCGCAAATCACAGGTGTTATTTCATTCAGTTCAATGCAGCTTTCGTGTCTAATCAGGATTATCAAAAGTTGTTTCAGACTTTCATGGTATGCCTTCTGATCTTATCTCACACGTTGATCACACATTGATCTCAACATTCGTTGTAGACGCGTCGTCTTCCACAACTGCCAAAGTGAAACCTGCCCAGTCCACACCCAAGCAGACGAAGGGTGGTCTGCTCCCATCAAACGACGTGCCAAAAGCTCGCCCTGCTATCAAGCCACCTAAAGAGTAGGACAGCGCAAAATCGAGCACCAGCAGCAAGATCATCCTGATTAGCGAGGATGGTGCCACTAATTCGTGGGATGACGACCAGAGCGACGCTGTAGAGGCGTGAGGAGCTGAGGAGGACCCATGTTAGGAACGCCAGAGGGAGGAGATACACCGTGACCAACTGGTGAGTCCCATATAATCTTGCTCCTATGATCTTGGTTCAAATCGTTCAATCTTATCCACAAATTTCATAGCGCGCGCTCGGGCATTTCTCTCGAGGAGATGACCCTCGTACTCGGGATTTACGGGCAGTGTTCGAGTCTGTCCAACTGAATGATAACGCAACACGGAAAACAAGAAAAGGAACGTTTTGCGGCGGATGCGTGTGAGTATGGTCTTTCCATTCCTCTTATTTAATTTCTCTCATAGAGCCTCTGATGTCCCCCAGACGAAGGCATATCTTACTGGGGACAATAGCACGTTAAGCACGCACATCCGGCGGTGAGAATTCATTTCAAGTCCTGTGGTTCTTTAAGCCAATATGTCATTTTAGTGGGCTGGTCTTAGGAGCTCGCCTGTTGATATAGGCACGAGCATCAACGACCACCAGAAGCATCAACGACATCAATCCCAACCTCCACCACCTCGTCGGCGAGAGGCCATTGCACCTTCTAGGAGGGCGTATGTTTCATCCTTGCATCCTCGGCTTCGTCAGTGTCAGCATCGGATGGAGCAATTCCGCTGCCGAGAAGGACGCAGCACCTTTCACCGCCGCTCTCGACGAGCTCGCTGGGGTGTGTTGCGTTGGCCGCACCGCTGGCTGTGCCACCTCACAGGACTTAGGGCTGGGCAGAGTCCAATCCACGACCAGGACGAACCCCTTTCCAGTGCGCCTCGGACTTCCCGCAGTCGTTATCTACTTACGACTCACCTACCAGACCCAAGTTGGACTACTCCCCACCCACCCTGACCGTGAACACCACTTGCCGTATAATCCTTCTCCCAAAGATCCGACAATCTAGAATCGTTCAATTTGCCAAGCTATATACGGCCCTTTGTCGTCAACGACACCATCCACACCGCTTCCATCCACACCACTTCCACCACCCCCTCTGAATCGCGTTTTTCGCTCAAAATCCATGCATCAGATCCGTCCGCCCATCCCACTAGTCCCGCTTCCATCAAGACGTAAACGGCTCAAAAGCATGCAAGTTCTCGGATCCAACGAGCTTCTTTCAGGAAGCATCACCCGTTGCGAGGGTCCCGTTTCTCCCGGCTTCAACCCAACTTCAACCAGACCCCAACCGCCCTAACTTTTGAGTCGGCACACAAGCCTCTTCAACTGCCGATACCGAAGGCGATAACGTGGCGGGAAGTGCCTTATCTGCTTCCCTCGCACATGCCTAACAACGTGCGTAGACGAAGTCAATTTTTGTTGTGGTCATCATCGTCAACGACCACCGCTCCAGTAAGGATATATCCACTCTTTTTCTTGGTATTTTGTATTCGTCTGTGGCTATCGGTTGTGGCCATGCACGTGAGGATGGCGCCCCGCTGTAATCAGAGCAAAGAAACCGGATCTACTTGATGTTCTGTTGTGGCGGAAAACGTGGTTTGCCCACTAGAATATAGCGCCACTGATTGGCCATGCAATTGTCAATGTTCCTGAAAGCCACGCTCTTTGGTGTGTACTCCAGGCTCCAGTGATACCGCAGTGAGAGCACACACGGGTTCGTCAGAGACTGGATTGGGAAGTCCAAGGCGGGGCTGGAAGGCGAGGAGGAGAGGCTGATGTGGGGCGACCGCGGATATTGATACCGAGCTTCTAATTAAATGGGGAGAAGTCGGTTGGGGGTGCCTGGGCGCAGCCTGCCTTTGCAGCACAAGGTCGGGCCGACTTGGCTGAAGTGAGGCGGTGTGGGTGTGGGTGTGCCAAGTGTCCCTTAGATGGACTTGTGCCGGGAGGCTGGACCTTATTCAAGGTTGGTGGTTTCCTCTTTAGACGTTTTTTTCATTTGCGATGCTAATTTGCTTGCGCTAATTTGCCCCGGATCTTATTTTGGGGGGCCCTAGGCTCCGTTGATGCTCAACGACCAGGATACACGCCGGCTTTAGATGCATGCCGTTAGTCCGAGCGAAGCAGGTAGGTCAGCCTGCCGACGCGTAGCGGGGGCTTGTCGGAATAGACATGGGTATCTAATTTGTATATAGATTATGACTCAAAACGCGAGGAAAGAGGTGGATAAAATCCCTCAATCAGGGTTCAAAATGGATGCGAAATGGGCGACCTCAGAGCTGCTTTTACGGACACGGTAAAACCAGAGCAAAAAACCCTCTAAACGCCGAAGAAAGACCCGTGAAACGCGCTATTATTGGCACTGTTGGCTCCCACGATTGCCATTTGTTGGACCTGGTCAAAAATCCCCCGTCGTCGTCACCAAACGTCACCGTTCTGCTCTTCTACTCTTACTTCCACTAATTCGAAGAGCTACAGTCCAATGGTCAGTGAAACGATTTTTCTACCTAATCCCTTCCTACCTGCTAACTATTCGCCACGTCCGATAGTCTACTGCCGTGGCCAAACATGCACGTTCATAGTCCTACTCGGAGCTCTTTTCACAACGCTGACACCCGTTTGCGCAGCCCGTACCCACGAGCCCGACCAGGGCAAGCAAGGGCTACAAAATGGTAAGGACTTGTACATTATATCTTCGCTTTTTAACTCTAACGCTCGTTCACGCAGCGCGTACCGACGAGCCCGACTCTAGCAAGCAATGGTCACAAACAAGTCAGTAACTACGTCGCCCTGTTTTCTCGTGTTATACAGCGACTTACGGAACATCGGATTTTTCGCAGTTGGCTACGAACGGCAAACACCACGGATCTAACGGAGCCAGCGCCCGACCCGTTCAGCTTCTAGAGGTCGACAGCACCCACTGCTCTCTCTCCACTCCCGTTGCGATGCCTCATGCTGCCGGATTTCTGTGGAATCGACGCATGATGGTGAACATGACCGCTCGCGGATACGCGACCGCACAATTTATGCAACCAGAGCCGTCGAAATACGCCCATGCGCAGATTCAGGAGGCTCAACACTTTATGCTTCCGGAGCAGGGCACGTACGCCAGTCATCCGGGTCGTTTCTTCTTTGTCAAAGACCGCGACACTGGCTGTATTTTTTCCGCGCCGCATGAACCTGCTCGCGTCCCTGTAGACAACTTCACCTTCAACGTTTACCCGAGTCTGATATGCTGGAACATCGAGTGTCGGGGTATCAAAATCGAACTGCAACTCTCTCTCCCCGTTGACGACGCCTGCGAGCTTTGGGAGGTTCGTCTGACCAACTTGGACAAAGCCAGGAAATTCTTGAGCTTTTACCCTGCATTTCCGTTGGGACTGCTCTCTTGGATGTGCGTATGCTCCCTATTTTTTCGCGCTTGGATATGAATACTTGTTTGATCTAGGAACCAGTCTGCGACGTTCGACAAAAGCCTCAACTCCGTTGTGGCAGATTCGATTACGGCGTACCAGAAGACGAAGGACTACTTCAAGAACAAGAGTCTCAAGGACAAAGTCTTCCTGGCGAGCGAATTGGTACCAGAAGCCTACGAGACCTGTCAATCCGTGTTTGAGGGCGAGGGTGGTCTTCACAAGCCCGACGCCGTGACCGCCGAGCGCATGTCCGGCAGCGACGCTTCGTACGAAAACCCAATCGCAGCGATGCAGTTCAACCACGAGCTCAATCCCGGCGAGACCAAGACCCACCGTTTCCTGTTTGGTCCAGCCTTCGACAAAGCGGAAATCCAGCGTCTCAAAGACAAGTACCTATCGGCTTCTGGATTCGACAACGCCCAACGCGCTTTCAAACAGTACCTCGCTGCCGGACGAGGGGCTATCTCCAACATGGTGTCCCCAGACCCCCAGTTCGACGCGTTTGTCAACACCTGGTTGCCTCGTCAAGTCTACTTTCATGGCGAGACTCACCGCCTGTCAACCGACCCTCAGACGCGTAATTTCTTGCAAGACGCCATTGGGTGTGTCTACATCAAGCCTGAGATCTCGCGAAAGACGCTCTTGAAGGCTCTCAGTCAACAACACGCCAATGGGGCTCTTCCCGACGGTATCAAGCTCTACGAGGGTGCGCAGCTGAAGTACATCAACACTGTTCCTCATGTGGACCACTCTCTGTGGCTGGCGCTGTTCCTCGACGCGTACTTGAATGAAACTGCCGACTATACAATCTTGGCGGAACTTGTCGAGTCTAAGGAAGACGGGAAGCAACTCAGTGTCCGAGAACGCACTGACGCCGCTATGCGCTATCTCATGGATGCTGTCGACCAACGTGGTCTCCACTACATCCTGGAGGGTGATTGGAACGACCCGATGAACATGGTCGGCTGGAAAGGCAAGGGCGTGTCGGGCTGGATGAGCCTTGCTACAGCATTCGCTTTACGCCTCTGGGCCAAGATATGCAAGGACGACAACCGTGATGGGACTATCTTCGAAGAAGGCGCGGCTGCCCTCAATGCTGCTGTCAACCAACATCTCTGGGATGGCGACTGGTTCGGCCGTGGGATCACAGACGATGGTGTCGCATTCGGTGTTCGTACTGACGACGAAGGCAAGATCTACCTCAACCCTCAGAGTTTCGCCATCTTGAGCGGTGCTGCCAGCAAGGAGCAGACGGAGAAGATGGTTCGTTCTGTGGAGGAACATCTCGAGGGACCCTTTGGCGTGGAGATGCTCGGCCCGGCTTATACGCACATGCGCGAGGACATCGGCCGCTTGACGCAGAAATACCCTGGAGTCGCCGAAAATGGATCAGTCTACAACCACGCAGCTACGTTCTACATCTATGCGCTTTACGGGGCTGGCTATGCAGACAAGGCGTCTGAACTTTTGCGCAAGATGCTGCCTGGTCCCGACGTCAAGGACTACCTCGCGCGTGGGCAGTTGCCGATATTCGTGCCCAACTACTACCGTGGTGCGTATCGCACACATCCCAAGGCAGCGGGTCGCTCCAGCCATCTGTTCAACACTGGAACTGCCGCATGGATGTACCGTGTTGTCGTTGAGGGTCTTTTGGGCACGACTGGGTCCAGCGAGGGGCTGCGTATTGACCCCAAATTGCCAGCCCATTGGCCGTCGCTTCGTTTTACTCGTACCTTCCGCGGTGCGACCTTCAATGTTGAAGTAACTCGTGGTACCCGTCCCCGAGTTGTCTGCGACGGGAAGCAAGTCGAAGGAGGACTCATCACTGACATTCAATCTGGCAAGATATACAGCGTAGAGGTTATTGTAGCAGAAACTCAGTAGTTACATAGATTCGGACTACTTCTCGATATATGAGTCCTTCCATAGAGTATGTATTCACCTTTTAAAATTTATTCGTCAGAAATAAAAGGCGTCCAGTAGTCACCCCCGTCTTCTAAGCCCATGGAATCTGTATCTCGCTTAGCGCTAATAGAGCACGTCAGCACTGTGGCTTATTGCAGAAAGACGACTCACAGCCATATATACCCAGGATCTGCCTTAGCGATCTGAACCCGCTCAATATCCCGTTTGAATGGGAGGGCTGGCGTATACGAAGATGACAGTCACCATCCGCATCTCCTTATAAGGCTGATACTCACAATTAATTCCAGTCACTACATTTGTTCTCTCAACATTCAGCACGACGATGACATGAGCAGCATACACATACGGTCACCAATAAAGCCGTTCCTCATTTCCTTGTCTTGTTCTCCTCCACGCTCCCTCTTGAATGGGGGTGCTAGAAAGAGGACGGGGGGTATATAAGCCATAATTTTTCGTAATTTCTGACTAGTCTCACAAGAAATTCCATATACTGGATCGTCACGCCGACGGGTCAGTATATTGAGTACCGGTACCAATTCATATACACTTGGCGAAAGAAAAAGCCACGTACTATCACCAATAAAACCATCCTTCGTTTTCTTGACATCTTGATCTTCAAGTTCTCGTTTGAAATTAATGAATGGGAGGGCTAAATCATGATCGTCAACCGCTAAATTTTCGAGACTGCGCAGTGCGAGGTGGTCTGCTAACTAGGAATTCCTGTAACTGCATGAACGTGCCAATGAGTGAATAATAATTTCAAAGCAGGTCAAGTGTCCATACTGTCACCGATAAATCCACTCTTCCCTTCCTCGTTGTCCTGTTCTTCGAGTTCTCGAATAGGAAGAACAACAGCCTGATGCCCTCTGGAATGGATGTCGACATCGTTCTTCTGAGCGATGGCAGTAATCCTGTCAAGATTCTCAGCAGCCTGAAAAACTGGCAAAGCTCGACAGGAATATAGCAAGTTGGCTACGATGGTAAGAAGGCATTGGAGTCCTTGCATTGCGATGTAATCTTCGACGAAGTGCCGAATGGTGACTCGAAGGTTGCGCATTATATATACACGCATTTTAACTTCCATGACTGTTGTCACTTTCAAAGTCGTGATAGAAGGTGCTTAGTGACTTGGCACTCTAGCGTCGGGTGAGATTATCTAGAAGGTCGCTGCGGAAGGTATGTTAAGCCTTGCATAGTTAGCGTGGTGATAAACTAGCTTGAGTTGACGGCGCTGGGTAGTCCGGACTCCATTACATTCACTGAAAGGAATAGGCCGCAAAGAAAGGAAATTTAGAGTCTATAGATTTGCGTAGTCGATCCTGAACATCAGGCGATGATCTTGTACCAAGCCCGAGCGCAATTCATGATTCACATCAACGCTCAAATCAACGTCTTCAAGATGCAATTGAGTGTGTAGCTTAACAATTTAATACTATACAAGGAACGATAGGCTATGCAGCCCACACGATTAAGTGTCACTGAAACACCAGCGGTGGAGACAAATAGGCGACTCAGAAAAACCATGGAGCACGACAATCAGAGGTATGAGCATCTTAGAAGATATTCAGCACGACGTTCACATGGAGATGATATAGAAAATTGGCATACCTCTTCAAAGGAACGCATATAGGCAAGTTCCTAGCACCGCGCGTTCAATGAGCGACGATTCCTCTTCCAAACAGCAGCGGAAGTCGCTTACAGGACAACCAAGAGACTTGAGGCGGTCATGAGTGGGCAGGGTTGGACAAGATATGTCGCATCTTTCGCAGAAGAAAGACCCTAGTCAGGAAGCATGATTAGCAAACTGCTTTCGGCAGAGATCATGAGTTTAGGAATAATTGAATCCGCAACATTGGAATTAAATGGAATGCAACAGTCGAGCTGGTGAAGAGAGAACGAAGAACAAAGACGAAACTCACCGCCACGTCACAGAAACCTGTGAGGAATAGTCTCCTCAATCCCAGCCGCGACCTCGACTATGACTCGCGACTTGTCCAGCACACCGGCAGAACTACGACCAGCAAGCTCATTGGAACTTGGACGTAGCTTATCTTGGGCAGGAAGTCTCGGTGGTATCCGTTTGACGACAATTCTGGAAGCAGTTCGACGTCGTATAGGCTTGCCTAGGAAGACTAGAGCAAACACGAAAGCTAGGCGACTTTCGAAACTGTCAGTACAGAGTTTCCGCAAGCTATCGTAGTTTCAGCTTACCTGTGAGCAACGTGAACGAGGTTGACTGGCCGTGCATAGCGAGACCTAAGGCGTAGCACGACGGATGAGCTGGCCATGGCACATCTTGGGCGAGGGCGGTACAGAACATGAGGATAGATGCCTCTGAATTCAAGGTCGTTCTACGTTCCTGGATTGGCAAAAGAGACTCCTACATCTGGGTCAACAAGAATTAAATGACAATTATTATGAGATCTCTCACCTGCTTTCTTGTCTAGTCTGCAAGGCTGTCGGAGGTCTCATTGAATGGGGATGCATTGGCGGTACAGTGACTGTATAGGTGAGCTAGGGTGGACTATTGGGTCTGTTGGCGTCGATAACGTGCTTCACAGCCCGGTTTTCACGGGATGGTACAGGAGAAGGGAAGAACGAGTGATGGAATTAAGGCTCCAACCGTTTAGTTTACGTTTAAACTTTTCCGTAAAC
>NHYE01000381.1:0-14191 GCA_002938385.1 Gymnopilus dilepis
TTGGTTTTTTATCTGATAAGCCGAGCAAGGCTCCTGCTCTGTTTTGCACGCGTGCTGTCGTTTTTATTTCATTTTTCTTTGATTTCAATCTTGGGACTTTTTTGCGTTCCGATATTTGCCATTTGATTTGATTTCCTTTTTTCCTACGCCGTTATGTATGACGACGATGCTTATATGCGCCTCTTCCCTTCTTTATAGGTCTTTATTTCAAGCTCCACGGCACCCACCGACCCAACTCGATGAAAAAGTCGGTCATCAAACGACGCAAGCGTGTCCCAGCCGCTCCTGGTGCTGCTGGCAGTGGCGTTCCTAGCGGCCGAATGTCCGACCAAGCTGCTGCAGAGGCTCTCGTTGCCGTCGGTCGTATGGGTGCCTCGCCTGGAGGCACAGCAGTTGCTGGTGAAGACAGTGAAATGGAGGGTGCTGGCAGTGGTGAGCAGCCCAAGAAGAAGCGGACAAGGAGAGGAAAGGGACGTGGTGATAAGGACGATGATACTATGGATGGGGATGAAGAACATGAAGACGACCAACCCTCAGGAAAGCGACGACGCGGTGCGAATGGGTGGGAGGACAGCGGTCGCTCGGCGTCGCCTCATCGTGTCCCGTCGAGGAACCAGGACTACCTCGCGCGGAGCGGGCTGACCATGGGCCCCTTCCCTGGCGGTGTCGTCCCCCCACCTCCGCCGCACCCGTTCGAGCTACCGCCGCTCGCGGCGCTGAACAACGGAAATCCGTTTTTGGGCAGTGCCAGTGCGCCTTCTAGTTATATCCGTTCGGGATCCAACGCACCCAGTAGGACTCACTCGCCTTTAGGACACGCAGGCCCCCCTGGTGCGGGTGTTACCGGACCTGGAGGCCCTCCACCGCCACCTGGTGGTCCCGGTGTGCCGCCTCCGCCTGGTGGGTACCTCTTCCCGCCGTACCTCGCCGCGCCGCCGAATGAGATGTCGAGCTTGATGGTCGCTGCTGGCGTGGCGCTGGGCGGGCTGGGGATCCCTTCGTATATGGATTTGGAGAGGCACTACTTTGCGCTGGCGGAGGAGAAGAGGAAGTGGGAAGAGATGATGGAGAGGACGGATAGGTTGATGGCGGGCGTGAAGAGGACGTTGGATGAGATGAAGAACCTGGCTGCGCATCAGCATCAGCAGGCCACTGGTGGCGGGTCACCTTCGCAGTCGAATATCCACCCGTCATTGCAGGCTCAGTCTCAGCAAGCCCAGCAAGGCAGCTCATCGCAGCGCCAATCGCCTCAAATCCCTTCTGCATCCGAGCCATCTGCTTTGGCTGGTCCGTCGACCTCTGTTGCTGGCTCTGCTCCTGCTGTGCCTTTAAACAGGTCTGGTACTTCTGATCGGGAACGCGCCTCGATATGGCCTGTCGAGTCTAGTTCTACGGATTGATCCTTTCCAGGATGGAGAAATATAGAATTGGATTGGAAGTCACTTTCCCCCACCTCGTATTTCTCCCCTTTCGGAAGTACCGTCATATGAACGTTGTTGGTCGTCCTTTCTCTCCCTCTCTCCCTCTTCCTGCTGCCTCTGCCAGAGCCGCTGCCTTTGCCTCCATACGGCTACGGACTGTTCACTTGCCTTACTCCCCACCTCATTCACGCCTTCGCTGCTCCCCCCTTGGTTATTTGTGTGGTCGTCTGATAATTTTGCTGAGTAACTTTTTACCGTATTATATTTCCATTTAAACCCCTTCCTCTCCTCCACCTTTCACTGCATTCGGTGGAAGCCACTGCCCAACTCCCCCCGCTCGATAATATTGCTCTCGCCCCTTTTTGCTTTTTTCCCGAGTTGGATATGTTTATTATGTAGTGTCTGTCGTCTTGACTTGTGTCTCGCTTAGTATCTATCGTTTTCGAGCCCGCCCTTGTTGTTTGCTTACCTTCCTCTCCTGTCTCTTTTTTTTATTCTTTTCTCATTTTCTTGTATTTGTAGTATCGGGCGGTTTGGGATCATTTCACAAAAGGAATGGTTCTGTACAGTAAATTTATCTATTTGTCTTTTCTATCCTCTTCTTTTCAAGCTGGCCGCCTTTTAGTGTTGTTTTTTCTTTTGCATTTTCTTTGTGTCTATGTCGTGTCTACTCTCTCCCTCTTCCTTGCGGCTACATCTTCTTTTAATCCTCCCTTCTTCTATGATCTGAACACTCCATCCAGGGCGAGGTGTCGTCTGTTCGCTGTTTGGCGACTTCACCGTCCCCAGTTACCCCTTCCTCTCTTCGCAGCGTCATGTTCTCTTTGAACTTTCACCCTTTCTCTGTGTTGCGTGTTCCGTGTCCGACGGCGCTCTCGGTGCTGCTGTGTTTCTTTGCCCCCTTTTTTTGCTTGTTGCCTACTTACTCCATGCGTGTTTCTCTTTACTGTATGCCGCGGGCGCGTCTGAATGCGCTTCCTGATAATGTATATTTCTTGATTTCAGGGCCTATGGGCCTTTGCTATAGTTTCATGAATGCGTTAGCAGTTAGAGCGGTTGAGTCAAAGGGTGACGCAAGAAATATTATCCTCCGAAGCCGCCGTCCAAATTAAAGCTGTGGACCCGGTTAGCCTCCGCTTTGCCTCAGCTCACCTTCTACGTCGACCGTCATGATCGCCCTTCGGGTCGCACCTTCCGTGCTTCATTTTATACCCCATTCTTCCAACAAACAACCCTAGTTCTTCGGAGGGCCAAGAGATACCTCAAACGTGAATTTCCCTGCGCAGGTGGCATGCCCATTGCCCAGAACTTTCTGCCACTGTCTCTGCAAGTGGTCGTGACTTCAGACGTGGAGAGATTCAACTGAAGTAGAGGACAATAGTCAATACCCCACCGCATGTGGCTTCCATGGCGATCTTTGATGCCCCATTTCGTGCAAAATTGAAAAATGTGTCGGGTGATCGCCTGTTGGCTGTTTGCTGTGGTCGTCGCTTGGATATCAAATCATGATACTCGCTTCGACGAAGGCGATGAGGAATCACGATCACGAAGAAATGATTGTGAGGATCCCGTGCCTTCCGGACGGTGATCTCTTGCCTTGCTCTCTTCCTTCTCCAGTTTAAATATCATCTGGTCAAGGCATCTACTAGAATCCAACATCTTCTACAATGCGTTTGCATTTCGTGTCTGTCGTCGCTCTTTTCGCTACTGCACTTGCCCAAGACTTGAGTCCTGGTGCAGGCTGGAGGGTGAGCTCTCCCCAAGTTTTGAGCCTTGGGTCGACGTATTGAATATCACGGTCGTGTCTAGGAACCCTCAACCTCCAGGTCCACATCTGAGCGCGTCACAATCGCACAAAATGCAATCAACGCGATGGTCAAGCAACTTGACTCCTCGACTGCGCAGTTTAACGGTACGCATATTCTGTAGAAACCTTTGGGGTTCAGTACTGATTTTCTCGTTGATCAACGTCATCGTATCATACAGGCATTGGATACTGGCAAGCCGCGAACGTCTACTCCGCAATGGCAATCCAGGACGAGCTTACACACTCGGCGACGAACAAGGCGGTGGTAGTGAATAACCTGAAGCTTGCCTTTCAGAAATGGAAGAACTTTGATCAATACGGGTAAGCTCCTCTTCGGCCGTCCTTCAGCGCCTCTGACTTCTAACCATCAATCTTTCGTGAAGGGTGAGGTTTGACAATTACGATATCGGCGTTCTTTACTAATATCGTTGGTTTCCAAGTACAACGACGATGCAATGTAAGCCATCGAAGTGTCCTTCGTTCCGCTTTCTGCAGGTCATGCTCAGAACTTGATTTCAGGTGGTGGGCCACAGCCGCATATTACGCATATCGGGCGTACGCAGACACCTCACTTCTGAACATGGCCATTGCAGTATGGAACAACGTTACTCCATTGTAAATACTCTCCTTTATTCAAGGCGCCTGGCTCTCATTCAATCTTTCAAACAGCGTCGTCACTCAAGCGCAAGCTTCGGCTGGTAAAACCCCAGTCAAAACTAGTCCGCTAACTGCAACATGCGATGGTGGTAAGGTCGTTAAGTTTTCATGACGTGCCATGACCGCCAACTCTCTTTCTCTCTGATAGCCACCATGGCGGGCGGTGTATTCTGGGTATGTCGGCTCTTGGGGACCTCATACTCCAGCTTACTTACTTCTACTTATTCTAGCGATCGACTAAGGACAACACGTCCATCAACTCTATCACTACCGGGTAGGGTAATCCACCCATAGTTATTGACTGATGGGACTGACCATTCACCACCCCCAGGCTTTACATCACGTGCGCCACTATCCTTCTCCTGAGGTCATTCTATGACAATTGGAATGTCATTGACTGTTTAGACTGTCCGCTTACTTGGCTGAAATGACGAAGGATTCCAAGTACACGAATGCAGCCATCCTCAGTGCGAATTGGATGAAGGCACACAATATCAACAGCAAGAACATCGTACTGGATTCTGAAAGCGGGAGCGATTGCACCCGGTCCCCTTCAAACTACATCTTCACATACAACAGTGGGAAATTGATAGAAGGCCTTGCTATTCTAGCAAGCGTGACGGGTGATAACCAGTGGAACCAATTGTGCGTCATTTGAATTACAGTCTTTGTCGTCTCATCGTTTCACATTTTCCGATAATGCATAGGATGCTCAATGTCCTTGCGGCGGCTGTAAAGAATACCGCCTGGCAGGGTGCCAACGGCATTATTACCGAAGGTGCAAGCACCAGTGCTGACAACGACGGAGTTGGGTTCAAGGGTATAGATTTCGCTTACTGGTTGCCTTTGGAGATTAATCATGTTTTTGCAGCGATATTCATCCGTGGACTCCTTCAGACCTTCAGAAAGACTACCAACGCATCAGCCAAGACTCTGATCCGAGAGTATACCGACGTTCAGGTATTTTCTCGACACCTAGCCTATAGCTCCTCGTTGTTTACCTTTTCATGGCAGTACAACGCTCTCTTGGACCTCGCCAGTAATGGATCATCATATTCTGCAAGTTGGACCGGCCCTGCGCCATCGGCATTCACTGCCTGGGGTCAATTGGCTGCTTTGGACGTTTTGACAGCTGCTGTGGGCGTTAACTGATACCGTATACGTAGTTCGGAAATCTCTCCAAATGAGACTCAGCCGAGATCTCTTACGCTCTTTACTCTGCATATTACTACCTTGTATAACCCTATTTAGTGAATGGACACACCCTCGTTTGCAATTCGAACATGACAGGGAATACGGATCCATGAGAATGTTGGAAGTTCCTTGTGTACTGATGTAACTGAAGAGATTAGTAATTACGCTACTCTTGATCGTAAACTTTGCATTGCGATTCGCGAAAGGGAGAAAATTGCCATGCATGAGCTGCACCGCACCCGACATGGCGAAGCAGGTTCTTCCCAACCCACTACGACAGTCCGGTCTTAGGGGTCAATGGCTCAATCAGGAACTCTTTGCAATTCTCACTGTCTAATGCCCTGAGTCGAAGGATCGCCTTCTAAGTGAGAAGTTTCAGGCAGATGTGATTGTTCTTCTGCCTTGACTTACCAATATTTGCGCATTGACAAGCCGGTAGTCACTCGCCAATGGCTATGCCGGTAACATCAAAGTGTCCGATCAAAAACTATAAGAAATGGGTCTGGCTAAATGGGCAAACGCCTGAGGCGCCTTGCAAAAGGATCCACAAGCCAGACATACTTCGTGCAAGACTACTTCCAAGGTTATGGTGCTTGCCGTTGGCACGACTAGAGGGAGAGGTGGAGACTTTGGGAGCAAGTTAGCCAGCTCCAGCTATAAGGTAACTACCATCGGGTTTTTTACGCGTCTTGGCATCGTCTATACGTCTTTCCCTGGCCGACAATGAGGAAACAAGGAAGTTCAACGGCTCTTAAATTGCCCGGTAAATCCGACAAATGACTGCCCAATGGCATGCTGAACATTAGACAAGACTCACAGATATGAACTTCTAGTTCTCAACCCGATTCAGTGGACGACTTCAATGCAACACACGCTTTGATCTATGCGGAAAGGTAACGACATTTCGAAGGTCAGAGGTTTATCAATCTATATTTATAACGTCGCCTCTCCTGCGACCTTATTATTAGGCCAGAATCAAAAATATTGTCTCGGAAATAATTGAAATTTGGATGGGGTTTTGTCTGACCACCTTGAATCAACACCATGCGATCCAAATAAAATTCTTCAGTAAATTTTCTGAGTAAGTTGTTAAAGGCGACGATCCAAGTAATGTGGAAGTATAAAACTCCGACCCACTACAACGGTGCCTAAAGATAGCGTCTGAAATGGGTAGCTTAAAAATAGCTGAGCTGATACACCACTGCACTGGATTTTCAATCCCACGAAGCTACTTACATTGCGATTAGAAACAGCAGGTTCTGTTCTTCTTAATCGCGTTTCGACATCAAGGCTTCTCTGTCTCTCTTGGAGTACGTCAGGGCTTTGAATTTTCTGCACGTATACCTCGCGTTTCCAGATCAACGAAATAATACATTGTCTACGAATACTTCAATGGATCGCAAGGATTGATATACCTAGAGCACAATTTTGTAAGGCTGGCATGTCAATTTTAAACGTCCATTATTAGGACGGGGTTCCCTTGGCTTGGCTCTCTTTTTCGCTGCAACCTTTCGTTCTAAATTTGGGTGTGAGGGCTTGGCATGGACCGAATGATAGCCTGAGGTTTCTTGTAGAATGGACTTCAAGTAGCTCTCCTGGCTGGACGATTTCGATACTAAGTCTCTCACCGAAAACGTATAAAAGATGGGCTGATTTTTCTATTGCGGTCAGGGCAGTCCTTGTCTTCTCTTCTATCCGAGCTCCTCCAATCATGTTCAAGACACTTACTGCACTACTGTTTGCTCTCCCTGTCGTCCTAGGTATGTGATACCACGACTACAGGCGCGTCCATTGATTCAACTCCTTGTACAGGTCGAGCCATTGACCGTAGGGCATCTGTCCCTGCACAATGCGCCTTTCTGCTCCCCATCGTCGACGACTTGATGGACAACCTGTTCGAGAACGAGTGCGGTGATGCTGTCGGTGTTCCATGGTCTATCCCATATGTGTTCATCACTGAAATTCTATCAGGCTCACGGAGCTCTTCGTCTCACATTCCACGATGCCATTGGAATTGACCCTGTATTGGGGTATGTGCATTCGCTAGTATCAAGTATTTTTTGTAGTACTGATAATATGACAACAGAGGTGGAGGAGCAGATGGCTCGATCGTCATTTTCAATGAGACCGAGCTCGCATTCGAGGCCAACGACGGTCTCGACGATGTCATCGACACTGTAGGACCGTTCTTCCTCAAGCACGCCAGCGTCCTAAGTCCCGGAGATTTGTGAGTGGCTTGTCGTCAGTCATCCACCTGGGCTTACAATAATCGTGCTTCAAAGCGTATTCCTTGCTGGATCCTTGAGTCTTGCAACTTGCCCTGGAGCACCTCAAGTCAAATTAGCTATTGGTCGCCCACCACCGAAGGCTGCCTCCCCCGATCAGCTCGTGCCCGAGCCATTTGACAGTGTTGAGAAAATTCTGGCTCGCATGCAGGCTGGAGGCAACTTCTCACCTCAGGAAGTGATCGCCCTTCTCTCGTCGCATAGTGTTGCCGGAGCTGATACTGTCATTCCTGGATTCGAAGGGTATGATTTTTGCCGCACTGATATTGTGACACAGTGGACTCACTGACGATTATATAGAATCCCATTCGACTCTACGCCGTCAGTTTTCGATAGTACGGATCTCTATTCGCCCCATTAGCAGGAGACTAACAGTTCTATCAGCTCAAATTTTCGTCGAGGTTCAGCTCCGTGGGACGTTCTTCACTGGGTATGTTCATGTTCATATCAGACAGGCGAAGCCAGAGCAGTACTCATTTACATTCCAGACCCGGAGGCAACCAGGGAGAGGTCATGACTGGTGTCCAGGGAACAACCCGTCTCGAATCTGACCACAACGTAAGCCTTCAAGGCACCCCCATCAAATTCTCGGTTGACCAGTAAACTAGTTCGCTCGCTCTACCCCGACAGACTGCATCTGGCAATCCTTCGTCAGTAAGTTAGGTTCATTCATTAAGTCCAGTTCAAGCATAACGATTCGGTTTTAAGACAACCAGAAGCAAATGCAAGACCAATTCGCTGCTGCCTTTTTCAAGATGTCCCTCTTAGGTCAAAACGAGAACGACGTCAGTAGAACTCGTTTTCCAAGTCCATGGAGACTGATGGTGTCTTTGTAGTTGATTGACTGCAGTGCTGTTATCCCACCTGCGCCCACGTTCACTGGCAATGCCTTCTTCCCGCCATCACTGACGCACGGCAACGTTGAACAAGCCGTACGTGTCACCTTGACTTCGATCGTACAGAAAAAAATAACTCTCCACTTAAGTGTGCTACCGCCGCCTTCCCCAACCTGCCCACTCTGCCCGGTAAGCCTTCTGAAGGTCTCGACCAAACGCAAGAAAGTTCTGACAACATTGTGCAGGCCCACCCGAGGTCGTTCCTCCCATGTACGTTGAAGTGTCCTCGAATTTCTTCCTGTCTAACGACTCTCCAGTCCCCAGGCCGATGACGATGACGACGACGACTCATAGGCGTCCTCGAGGTAGTTTGGTAGAGGATACACGACGTCTCATTCTTTTCCCTCGTTTTCTTCTTTTTTTCTGGTACTCTCGGTGTATATATTTGAAGATGGTGGAATTGGAATCAAGTCACAGGCATATAAGAGCTTCGGCCCGCATTTTGAAAGGATAAAAATAGGGCAGTGCAGCGCACGGACCCGTCCTTACTCAAGTTCAAACTTCAAACCATGGACTGCCTCACACGTTGCCTAGTACTTTGCCTGAAGATGGGGTTCTTCAGATGATCTCTCAGCCATTTACCTGACCATCGATCTAGTTGCACCGTTATTGCTCCATTCTATCCCTTGACATCGACGACACGTCACACGTCAGATCATGGTCTAGTATTACCATGTGGCGGGAGACGTCCGTCGTCTGCGCTCCTGCATGTCTAGGACAAACGGTCGTCATTGGTAGGTATATACAACATTTTCTAGATACTGAGACTGATTGATAACGAGTGCACCTGCCAAAGCTCTAAATTTCTCGGACGAGCGATCCAAACAACGCGGAGAAGGGACTTTCTATGTTCTTGGGTGTCCGTCTTCAGTACAACCTTTCGAAAGACTCGAGGAAAATGCTTCACCTAAGACTTTGCAAGAACTTATTCTCTAAGACCTCTAGGGAAGATCTAGTTTCCAGGCTTCCATCCCTTGTTCTTGAAGCTCCAGGAGATATGAAGTACTCCCTGGTCAAGCGTACCAAGTTTCTTGAAGAGAGCCGGGGACAAGTCTGGACGTCATGGCAGAATCAATTGATCAGGACTCATTCACGAACGTGCACAAGACTACTTGCCTAGATGATTCTCGTCACAGCCAGGGCAGCTATCCTCAACTTGGCCGTATGCTTTCTTCCCGCTGTCAGTGTTGGTGATTTGGATGTACTTCAAGGACGACTCGTGAGTTGACTTTGTCATCGTTATCTAGAAAACGTCAACTAACCTGACCACAGTTGCTTCCTTTGTTCTTGTCGTAGAGCTGCTTGCTGATGGCGATGACGAGGTCGTTGTCGCTGTTGGCGACGCCGCAGTTACCGATACCTGCAAGAAATCCGGTAAAAACCAATTCTGAGATGAAGCTTGTATTTAGAGCACTGACCAGCCGAGGGATTGTACCAGGTAGCCTGTATCAGAAAACACATTAGATTTCAAGAAGATCGTGGACGATTAGAACAGATTTACGATTCCGGTGTGTGTAACCAAGGCAGTAGAATCGACGAGCTCTCCGTCTTGGAGAGGTTCAGGCAAAGCCAAGGCAATAGCAGCGTAGGCGAAAACGGTGAGGAGCGAACGAGAGAACATTGTCGATGATGGTTGCTGGAGTACTTGGGTACTTGCTTGAAGCTCTGGAAAGCTGGTTTGTCTGGAGCAAAATCTACTGACTTTTATACCCAAGTACGACAATCATTCAACTCACCGAGGGTTGAAAACTCCCTGTTGCATCGCAAAGGTGTATTGGCCTTCATTGAGGGGTGAACCTCGATGCAGTAAGGTTTCCACCGAACACCGTCGGGAGAAATGCAGAATAGTATTTACCTCGTCTTTTCTTTTGGTTAAGACATACGCTGAAAAATATTGTTGGAGGTAAATAGGATCTAAAGACGACTTCGTACTCACCGGAAGGGATTGAGTCTAGACTAGGCTTACCAAATTCGAAGAAGCGCAATACTAGCTTCTAGAGAGCTTGCTAGCATCGGATTGTAATGTCGCTGGTACGCTGTTAGAGTTATATGAAGGGGTAAGGTGCGCACACATCATGCTGGTTCTAGTGCGGAATCTAGTCCTGGTGGCCGTGTAGGACCAGCTCTTACAGTCCGTGGACCTCGAGCTCACTAAGTCGCAACCTAGTCAAGCGATCCTCAAGAAGGAATGTGACGCATACTAGGGGAGGAGAGTGCCCATACACAGAGAAAACTTCTCATCCTGTAGGACTTGACCACTCAAATTTCACTCGAGTGTAAAGGGTTAGTACCGGTTAGTCGTCTACGAGTGCACAGGTATCGGGCTTTCGGCAACCTCTTGAAGTGATTCTTGCTGCAGTAATGACAAATTCCAGGACTTAGAGTCAAGATACCTGAACCTGAACGAGTGAATAGTCGTTTAACAATGCTTACGTTGGGCTTGAAGTAAGGCTCCAACTATATAGTATACGTATAGGCCCCTCGGCCTATATATACGGATACAGTTCATTAGGGTATATTTACTGTATATATATGATTAGATAGTTTTCGGTATATGGTACAGAGTTGGTACAGAGATCGAAGAAATTTTGTACCTTGTGGGGTGTCCGGGATGACTAGTCGATGACTGGCAGTGTCTCTGAGGCGACTGCAAGTATTGAGCAGACAATTACTCGAAGTTTCTGAGCTGGCTAATCGAGCTTTAGTTGCATGTTTGGTGCAACATGGGATTCGCCGCAGCTCGGGAATGCAAAATCAGTCGATTTGGGTGAAGGGAAGGCTGATGTGAGCGAAAGAAATTCATCTGGGGGGTTTTCTCACCCATCGTCGATGCCGCTGCCCTTCGGGAGTGGCCACCTCCCTCAGATTTTGGTGCTAACCATATAGAACAGTGTATATGTATATTTACTGTACAGTATAGATCTGTGGAGCATGCGCTCCGACTGCACGCGGAAAGCGGGATTTTCCCATACAACGACGGCTTCCATATCAGGAATCGTGTCGCATATCGCGCCTGTTCGCCTCTATTTCACATCCAAGCCCCTAAAAGAACACTCTAGGTAAATTTCTACCACATTGCCCTCCTTGAAACACGAAGTTCCACATGGATTTCGTGGTTCTTCACCTCCTATTTCATTCTTCTTTGTGCCTTTGCACACCTTGCCTCCATTCTAAGAATTTTATTCCATATGACTCTATCTAGCTACTTAGGTATAAAGGCCATGTACGTAGCTAGTATTTTCCTCAGCTCGTAATCGAGAGGATTTAGCTCACCCTCTAATGTTCACGGACTCTCGGAAGAGTCAACCAATCACTTCTCACGGATTCTCTAGAGACGACGTCTGACGGAGTCGACGCCGAACTCTCTCTCTCACTGGAATCACCCTCGCACATCACAACACCCTTTCCGAGCCCCCACGGACTCGGATCTCTTCAGATCCCCTCGTCGTAAATTCGTACAAAAATTTTATTGACGTGAACGGCACGTGTCGGAGAGGTGCCCGTTGGCACTGTANGAGCCCCCACGGACTCGGATCTCTTCAACTGGAGCCCACCGCGAGGGGGTTCTAGACGAATCCGTCATCCCGATATCAAATTCTTTCCAAAACCTCTTTGGTCTTGATCTTACCATCGAATTCTTCACATAGTGATTACAGGCTCGAGTGCTGCAACCTCGTCTACACAACCTTAATGGAAGACAGTCCATTGGAAAACCAACCTACCCTCCTCTTACCTCGAACGCATGAGGCAGCGCCGAAATTCGATGGACACCCATCATCCGTTCTTCGTTATCTGCACGAGATCTATTTCCTTGGCAAATTGTACAGTTATTCAGATTATCAAATTATTCGAAGCACGATTTTCTACCTTCCTGACAACGAATTCGAACTCTGGGGATTTATGCCCGAAGCAGACGGAAGTGACTGGCTCGCATTCAAAACCGCCATCCTTCGCCTTTACCCCGAAGCAAATCAAGACCGAAAATACACCTTCGCCGACCTTGAACTACTTACTGAAAAGTACGCCGAGACCGGATCTATGAACGACGTCCTTCAATTTGGCGACTATTACCGTGACTTTCTTCGCATCTCCTCGTTCCTGAAGTCAAAGAACCGACTTACCGACTCTGAAAGTGCTTCCCTGTTCCTTCAAGGCTTTCCTGTGGCTCTCAGACGAGATGTGCGCCAGCAGCTTCGTCTCAAATATCCAGATCATTACCTGGACGACCCGTGGACCTTCGACCAAGTTTCCAATGCTTCCATGTTCGTAATATTGCCGTCCAACTTCAAGGATCATTCTGCACCTATCAGTTCACCTCCAATTACTGAACCCGCAGCAGAATGCGACCCACCACTCGAAACCGAATTTTTTACCACTCTGGAAAAACAGAACTTGAATTCAATCAGCTCCGTTGACGACACAGCCTCCTTCCCCCAAACAGCAGCGCCAGTGACCCACCTAGTCCCTGATGAGAGCAACGTCGCTCATCGTTCAACCCAGGCTCCTGATGTATACCTCGCCGTAAATCCCAGTTCCACAGCTATTCTGCCTCCATCAGTCCAGTCCGAGCTCGCGATGCATGAACTAGGTGTCTATGCCAATCCACTGAATGTCATGCAGATGCAAGATCAGCACCCTTTGACCTGCATGAGCAATCCAAATGACGACACTTCACCTCAGCACGATGCACCCCCTCCTTACGAAGTCACTGCCTCCTCTCTAATCAAACCACCGATGGCCCATGGTAGACTTGCAAGTCTCATAGTCTCCTCTGACTCACCGAATGCAGTCAATCCGAACAGTCCTACGGAAGGAAATTCACGCTTAGCGACATCCCCGATCTCTGACGAAAAGGTCACATACCACGAGATAAGCGCCCAACAGACCTCTGCAACATCGGACACCTTCCATCTTCCGAGTTACAGCCCAGTAATTCACTCGACTACGTTTTTAAACGGGAGCGCCAGCTCGAAAGAAGATGTCGACATCGAAGTTCAAGTGAAAATTGACTACGTCCTCACAGGCAACGCTGCTTCCACTACTCAACACAATCTAAAAATAGAATTCTGCAATGGTCTAGATCTTCTGCTCCTCGGAGCTCTGC
The DNA here is from genome assembly GCA_002938385.1 of Gymnopilus dilepis. NCBI lineage: Eukaryota > Fungi > Basidiomycota > Agaricomycetes > Agaricales > Galerinaceae > Gymnopilus > Gymnopilus dilepis. The sequence continues at coordinate 13,365 of NHYE01000381.1, forward strand.
AAACAGCTCTTTTGAAAGGCGTCGATATCAGCATCAGTCACTGTTCTGTCTATCCGGCAGACACCGTATTTGATATTTCCCTTACAAAGCACGGTCCAGCTACTCGCCCTCTAGATCTCGCCCAAGTGCTCCTTCAAGTACCTCTTCCGCACACAGTGTCCAATCCAGGCCGACAATACTTGCAGCACGCCGGAATTTCCCACCTCTATCCACCAGACAAAATTCGACCTACTAAACCTCAGCTTCGACAATGATAACCCAGCTATCGATGGCGGGTATCACACCAGAATCAGCCGACCAGGTATCGCATACCCCTCAAACGCTGCACACCCTCGTCGTGTCAAATTCGCTCTAATTTCGCAAAAATCGACATTGAAGTCGATTTTTAAAAAAGTCTCTGGGAGACGTGGAGCAAGCGCTCCTTACAAGCAGACCACGATTTCGACCCGAAAGAACACAGAGATCGACCAGCATAATTTTTCCGTTCGGCCTACGCCCGACCCCCTTCATAAATTAATTCCATCCGCCATTCGATATTTAAACGGTCAACGCTGACTAAAATCGTTCAACCTCGTTCACGTCAAGCCACAAGCTACGATTCAGCACGGCAGCATACCCCGTCCTCGTTTTCAATCTTTTGTCCTTCTATCATTTCACATTCACGCTCCATCCTATTCCAAAAAGCCATAACAATGCCCATCATAATTCGCTTCAGCCGCCTTTCAAATTTCATCCCTCATGGACATTGACACGGAGGTCAATTTCTAAAAGTCTCTGGGAGATGTGGAGCATGCGCTCCGACTGCACGCGGAAAGCGGGATTTTCCC
>NHYE01000385.1:325-20886 GCA_002938385.1 Gymnopilus dilepis
AATAAAATCCTTCCTTCCTTCCTTCCTTCCTCAGGCTGACGGGTCAGTATCCGCCCACTTTCACACTCCAAAGACGTCTGGGTGGCGAAGTCTATCCTGACCCTCGAGACATCTGGATCCCTGTCAGCTTTTGGTCAGTAGTACATCCACGCCTATGTAGGTGATCATCGGGTTCAAATTCTCATACCCCTCTCGACGAGTACTCGAAGATCAGAACAATTGAGAAGAGAGAAAATCGAACTTCAGCTGACTTTGATCCAAAGCGTTCAACTGGAAGGCAGATCCATTAAGAATATATACTCGTGCTAGACCTTCAAAGTTGGCGAGCGTCAGTCTCATCACGCCACCTTGCGAATTTTTGCAACACAACAGGTGTTATCTGCCGTTTCACACTCCTTGCTGCGGTAGTGAACGCTTCGTGAGGAACCTGAGAGAAGAACATATGAGTTTCAAAGCGGTTAACACATGAGAAGATACTCGCATGAGGAGCATCCATGTTTTGCTGCATGGTGAGAATGGCAGCTTCTTGACACAAAGAGGAAATCTCGGCCCCAGAACATCCTTCCGTCTGGTCACGATATTTGTGAGTGGCGGAAGCAGAAAACCTCGCGATAAGATAGCACTCACCAACTCGGCTATGCTGCGAACATCAACATCCGGCGCAATGCTCATGGTTCGCATTCTGATGCGGAGGATTTCTTCTCTGCCTGCCAGGTCGGGTGGACCAACGAAAAGAATGCGGTCAAGCCGTCCGGGTCTCATCAGGGCTGTGTCCTTGTATGATTCAGTGAACAATCTAGCGATTGAAGGGCATAAGCAAGCGTACGATAGCTTCAGGGCGGTTGGTAGCTGCGATTACTGTCACACCAGTAAGCTCTTGAACACCATCCATTTCATTGAGGAGGCTGGTCAGGACCCCTTCATGCGAGGATCCTCGGTCGGTATCAGGAGACCTTGAGGCGGCAAGCGCATCTATTTCGTCCTGGAGATTGGGGACCATCAATAAAGAAGTCTTATATTTAACACGAATTCAAGACTTACAAAGAAGACGATCGAGGGTGAAGCAGCTCTGGCCTTTCGGAAAATCTCTCGTACAGCCCTTTCCGACTCTCCCACAAACTTATTCAATAGCTACTTTGCTTTCAGATCCGAATTCGAAGCCGAGATAGTTTGATACTCACTTCAGGGCCTTTGACGGCAACAAAGTTTACTCCACTTTCAGTGGCGCATGCTCGAGCAAGGACAGTCTTGCTACACCCAGGTGGTCCATACAGCAAGACGCCTTTCGGAGGCCGGACTCCAAGGCGTTGGAAAGCTTCCGGATGCAATAAAGGCCATTCGATGGTTTCCTTCAGCTTCTGGATGACATGAGCCTGACCGCCGATGTCAGAGTATCGTACTGCCGGCGCCTCGACGAACAAGGATCGCATCGCGGAGGGCCTTATGGATGGCATAGCGGCAACGAGATGTCCAACTTCAAGCTTCAGGGTTCCTCGAAGGGCGGGAGAAGCCAAAGTCGTCGATTGAGTTGTCTCCAGCCAGCGTTTGATGGCTATGGTACCCGCCTCACGAACTACAGCACTGATATCAGCACCAACATAGCCATGCATCTTTGCAGCGAGAGCTCGCAAGTCGTCGGGCGTAATGTCATGTGGCGTTTTTGACAGCAAGACGTTGAGAATAGAGAAGCGGGCTTCCGCGTCAGGGATCCCTACAGTACTTGAGATTCTGGCAGAGGTAAACTAAAAATTGCTCACCAATCTCAATCTCCCTATCAAATCTTCCAGGTCTACGTAAAGCTGGGTCAATGGCATTCGGCCGGTTGGTTGTACCAATGACGACGACGCGGTCAGGGCTATCAGACGTTTCGTCCTCCATACCGTCCATAATGGTGAGCAGAGTCGCTACGACCCGTTTCTCTACTTCTCCTCCAGCTCCTTCTTCCCTTCGAGGGACCAAAGCGTCTACTTCGTCAAGGACCACGATGCACGGGCTCTTTTGGCGAGCCTGCTTGAAGACGTCACGAAGTTTAGATTCAGTTTCACCATGATAGGCGGAAGAAAGCTCTGGACCGTTGATCACGAGCACAGAAGAGTTAGTAGAAGAAGCAATGGCACGAGCTAAATGCGTTTTGCCAGTTCCTGGAGGACCGTGAAGAAGTATTCCTCTTGGTGGCTTGAGACCTAGGTGGGTACATTGCAAATGGTCGAAGGGAGTTCATATTGAATTAGACTTTCTATCGTCAGTGATACATGGAAAATTTGACGCACCAAAGTGCCGGAAGAGTTCTGGTCGGGTCAAAGGAATTTCCAAGAGGTCGCGAATTGCATCGATCTGTTTGCTGAGCCCTCCGACAGATGAATAAGCCTCGTTGGGTGTTTGATGTTCTAGGATCTCGATTTCCCCCTGCTTTGAGCACATGCTCTGTCATGAGAGCTGTCGTGACAGGTGCAAAACTGCAGACTTGCCTTATGCGACGTGTCTTCCCGGCTTGAAAGGTCATCCGTGGATATTGAAACATCACAATCCCAAGATACTGTCCAGAGTTGGGGTACAGATTCGACAGACAGCTTGCTTAACTGCCGCGATAGTTGCCCTGTGACTTCGGTACTACTGAACTTCGTGCTTGCATTAACGGGTGTGGCTGAATGGAAGGCAAATTTTCGGATGTGACCCTCGTATTTGTACTCGATGACTTGTGTCGGTGTGATGTATTTCAAGTCGACTTAAATTATGGGGTAAAGTCTGTCTCCGGGTATGGATAGAGCGGTACGTACCAAGAAGTTCACGGAGTGCGAGAAATAGCCAATTTTCTTTACCGTCTTTGGATGATGACGACGCACTAGTAATTCGAACACCTTCGCTTGTGGTGGGAATTTCCTTTAGTCGTATGGCCGCAGCTTCTTGAACATGCTGGAGGGAAGGTAAATCGGGCGGGAGTTTCGTGGCAGTCACACCGGACAAGACGAAAAGGCGGGCACGCTGGCCGGCCTCAAGGCCAGAGGTCAGCAGGAGCGAGGTTGAGACCAGAATACCTGAGGAAGTGAGTCAACGCCGAGATCAAACTGAGCAAAACAAATTGACGTGTGCAGCTCTAAAAAGGGTGCTACTCACTCTCTTGAGGCAACTCGAGGGAGGGCCACACAACACCCACCGCAAATTTCTATCAGAAGGAGGTCAAAGAGGGAAGAAACGAGCGTGGCACACGGGCAAACGCAGACAATTGAATCCAACCTTCGTGGAGCCAGAATTATCTACGCTTGATAAGGCAACTAGATCCCCGGTGCAGAGTTTAGCGGCCTTGAGGAAATCAGAGTTCAAGATAACGCGCCGAGCGGCACGAGGCGCATAGTCCGAGTCGGCATTGACCTCGACTTTGAACGTCTTGGAAAGAAGAGAGGTCATGGTCTTTCGTATGTACCTAGAACACCTTTCGAAGAGTCAGATCCGTGCTCGGACACAAACCTAGCGTCTCTGAATGACAACAGTTTTGTTTTGTTGCGCCTGTGATATCTAAGATACGCCACCAAGTCAATTCCACGAACCTGAGCTAGGCGATCGCAATTATCGGAGTCACAAGAACGTACAGAGACAAAGGCCTTTGCAAGGTTTACCGACAGAGTAGACCTATTATAGATAGCGGCACACCGGAGACCAGGTAGGACCCTTCAGAAGAAACTGCCAAACTTTGCGGTATTGGATGAGGACAAAATTTGCTATCAAAAATTGAAACCTCTGGTCAAGCCTGTGACGTAGGAGAAACGCGGCGTCACACCATGTGACATGCTCCCCGTCATCGCCAACGACGACCAGCATAATCTCCATGCTGGGCCCACGGCGGATGTTGTGGCCACTAACTCTACTTCATCTATGTCTCGTAGTGTTGTGCGCTCCGCAAGAGCAATTTGACGAACAACTATCAATCAAAAATCTTCCAGATGGCAAAGTTGCAGCGCGCTTCAGTTTCAAAACCATTCTCAGCGGGGCCTCACCAAGAGATCCAGCAACCTTGGATAACGAAGACCAATGTACGAGCTTTTTCTCCAATATTATTTACTTCAAGGAGTTGCCTAACATAAGACCACCCACAGCCCAACATTACACATTTTTTCCTCTCGCCCTTGGCCAAATTCTCCGCCAATATGCAGTGACAGAACTCCATCTAACTCTCAACGCTGGAAACTGGAACTACGATCGGTGGGGGTATCCACAGGAAAATGGTGTGGGTACTGGCGCTGAGCTGTGGGCATGGATGGGCGAGGGAGACATCAAATCGTGAGATTTATCCTTCGAACTTCTGTACCCTAATTGCTCATTCCAGTTCGTGGGGACCAGGGTGGACGAAAGATGGAGGGGGCTTCGTAATGCCCTTGCAGGCTTGTTCTGCGCTTCCCTCGGATCCCTGGATGAACTACGCACCACGTCTCCCGAGCAATCTTTCGTCCCAGAGGGTAGCCTCCCGAACTGGGAAACGAGCCATAAAGTTCGCCACGCCTCCCTGCCCTCGGAGCATGTCTGCACCGAAAATTTAACCCCTTTCTTGAAACTCCTTCCCTGCAAATCACAATCAGGTATCGCAAGTCTTTTGAACCCTCATCGTCTTTTTGACGCCGACTGGCACGGAATGGGTGTTCATGTGCTGTGGCGCGAGGAGGAAGGTGTTGAATTGAGATTAACGTTCCAAGCAGTTTTTGATCCCCTTCGGTCTGGTTCGGTGAAAAAGCAAGGTTGGCCGCGTTGTTGCGCTGTTCTTATCACACCTCTGAATTCACCTCCTTTAGATTGGTCGTTACAGTCTCTTTTTGATCGTAATATTCACCGAAGTTGTCCTGTCGCGCGAACTAGCCAAGTCGTTTCGACGTTACCAACGGATGTTGCATATTCCATTAGCCCAGAGCCATCGTCAATTGAGGGCAATGTGGCGATATTCGATGTCAAATCACGTAAGGTTGACACTCTATCCCGTCTCTTCACATTGACTAATATCCACCCCCAAGTTGTGAAGCCGTTGGATATTAAAATGGAATGGGCTAACTCATTTAGCTACCGTGCGTTAGCCTTTCAATTACCACAAGCGTCGTCTGACCTCGCCTACTGTCTAGCTCTGCAATACCATCCGGACTCAGTCCCCTTCTCGGTGAAACGCACCCTTCGAGGTTCAAGTCAAGCCTGGGGGCAACTATCTGTTGTTATCACAAATTACCGGCCTTCGGCGGTTCATGCATTGTATCTTGAAATCATGCCTTGGCTACTTCAGTTCCTCGTGCACACATTGGAAGCCCAAGTCGACGGCACTGTCCGAGGTTCGTCGACTTTAAGAGTTCTTGAAGTTAATTTTGGATATTGACTTGCTTCCGTCAAAGATGGCATCATTTCCAACCTGACCTATGTCGCGCCGGTACCCCATTCCAGGCCCACGACTTTCCAAGTGCTACTGACCCTGCCACCGCAAAGTACCGTGCACCTCACTATGGACGTCACAAAAGCCTTCCTACGTTATACTGAACATCCGCCAGATGCCCAAAGGGGCTGGGATTTACCGCCCGCGATCTTCACCCCATTAGAACTCGGGATGAACAACTCAGCTGCTGCTTTAGTCAAAGAAGGGCGTATCTACACCTCAGCTCTACTTGTCGACCTTGCCACGCCGGACTTCAGTATGCCCTACAACGTTATCATCTTCACCTGCTCGGTCATCGCCTTTATATTTGGTAATGTATTCAATCTCTTGACAAGGCGATTTGTAGTTGTACGCTTAGAAGACAAGAAGTCCTAATGTTCCTTTAATAATACTCCCAAATACCCCCTTACTTTCGACCGAGGGTTCACACAGGTTCGCAGTCGGATTTCCCCACCGTCGCAATGATCAATGAACAGCCTTTACCAGATATCCCCTGCAACGCCCTCTTGACTCTCAAGGGATATTAAAACCCTGAAGAGCTAATCTAATCTGCGCACCAGGCGTTCGTCGGTTTTTATTCCGCGGTGAACAGGACACGTTGCAAAGAGATAAGAGCAAGACGAAAGTCGGAGTACTTTTCGCGGTCCTTTGAAGCAATCGTCACGGATCTTGAGCGGTCCTCGCGCTCCTATCGCTGAGTTCTGTTACTTATCGTCGTTCGTCGAATTTTAATAGTCCACTATCAATGCGCAATCGATAAGTGCTCAGCGGGTCCACGGAAAAATGCCCCTACGCCTCCACATGCCTTGCTTTTGTTGCGTTCTTTGAATTTCTTGAGAAGATTTATTTCGAGTCTCTTCGCACGAATGCTTTGCTCTTCCTAACGGCGAATCCGACCCAGTATAACGTCTATTTTACACAGAGTTGACAGCTCTATTTCAGACTTTCTTTCTGACATTGCCAGTGACAGCCAATCCGGTGGTGTATGACGAATCTGATGCGTTGATGAGATGAGTGGGCCGATTTTCGTTATCTCGATCTACGCGGTCTTCTCGCTGACAAATTTTTTGAGACGAGGCGCGGCCAAGACGTTCGCCGTCACGGATTCACGCCCTGATGCCTCGGCAGAACGGCCCTGAGTGTATTTTTGTTTTGCAAATGAAATCGTCATTGAAAGCCTTATTGTGACCACGAAGCGTGTTCCGGCCAGAAACAAAGATGGAGAGGCTGTGAACTCGCCGTAGCTCACACAAGACCAAAGTAACTCGATTTATTTGCTCTTTTCTTTGATCAGTGGAGTCGAAGGAAGAAAGCCGAGGTACAGCAGTGTCATTGTGCATTATGTCAGTTCCATGAACGTTCATGCGAAGAGAAAAACTGGAGGATGTCACATGCAGAGCTTTCAATCAATTGCCATAAACATCGGAGCGGAGGACATGGAGGATGAGATGGGGGCTTCGCAAGGCAGCCACATGTGGTAATCTCACGGCCTGACGACCTGTTACGCCAGAGACGGATGCGGTTTTTCTTTTTGATGGGACGGTACGCCGTGTATGATGGGACCAAAGCTTACGATCTATTTCGGCCTTTATCCTATCTTCGCTAAGAGCTACTCTTGGAGCTTCCCGAAATTGTATAAGTACACCAGGACTTGCCGAAAGAGTCACCCTTACCGTTGTTTGTCCCACTATAAATTGGACTGTGTCCGGTTCTCCTAGGCCTTCATTCCCTTCTCCCTCCCCATTCGAGAGTTAAACTCGGACCTGACCTACCAAAGGTCCGCTCAATCCTTGAACGTATCGTCTACCTGCTCCACAACACCATGTGCCAACAAATTGCGTACGTCCGTTGTATCCCTTCCATTGTCCATCCATGGTCTGAAATGTACCACCTTTTCCGAAGTGAAGGAACACGGTGGACTCGCTGCGGGGTGGGTCTATTTCTTTGGCGCCCATGCCTAACTGTTACTCCTGTGATGCTGACTCGGAGCCCATTGTTATTGCACAGCACTTCCAAAGACATCTCGTCGTGGCCATTCTCGATTGCAATGCCACCAGCTGTGAGCGCAGCTACTTCCACCCCACCAACTGCCGATCAACGTTGTGCGCCAAGGCAAGTACTTCATGGTTGCCATAGTCCCATCCATTTGGCAATTATGCCCTCATCGACGTCCCTCCGTTCCGTTCCGTTCTTGATCTGTTTATGGGACCCCTGGCTGATTTCGAAATTCGACAACAGAACTTTGGAGCCGAAATCCAACGGGACGTTGACAGTGTCGACGAGTTCTGCTTTGCATGCCGTGCCGCTCAAGCTCGCGCAGCTGGTGTTAGGTTGAAATGAGTCACCACACATTTTTCCCTTCTTCTGCGCCGACTCGGGCGCGCCGCCCGAACATCCCTCCCGTCACCCCGCCCATCCGCCTTCAACGGACCCCAATGCCCGCACGTCATTCATACTCTCGTATCTCTGCACTTTGCTTACTTATCGATGATACCATCTGCACGCATTTCCATGTATTATTATAATTCACAATTGCTCTCTTTTCAACTTCATACCCAGCATCAACTCTTTCGGATCGCCTTTGTACATAGTAACATACACTCTCAGTCTGTAGATCTCGGCCCCAAGTGATTTTCTCGCTTTACATAGCCTTACATACTTATTTGGAATGACATGACGCATGTGAGTGCCTTACGAGTTCGCCCTGCCCTATTTTTCCATCTTCTTTTCGGGATGGAAGTCCCCGGTGAATTGACTGGTCTGGTGATTCACCCAAGGACACATGGCCTTCCTAGTTTGTATGTCGTCCTGCACGTCGCAGTATCCTTGTCTTTATCCTTTCCCAGGATGCAGACCGGAAAAGCAGCAGGTAATTACAGAGGGACGGCGGGTGTTATTGAAAAATTGAGGCAGATCGCCACATAGGGCTTTTGGTCTTTCACTTCCTCGAACGGACATCGAGATTGCAGATAATGCTTAGGATCGGGAGATAAATAGACTGCCGAGCCATGCCTCGGAAAGTATTTCAATACGGCCATCCTTGAGATCTTCCATCGAATAATGCATTCCCTCAGGAGAATAAAAGATAAAGACCACACGTCCAAGGTCCATGCTGCCTGGGACTCATCTTAATCGAAGAAGTTCGGTGAAAAATCCCTAGAAAGGGTAGTCGATAAAGAGTGAATTATCCAACCTGCTCGGAAAGTCATGGGTCTTGTACAAGTGCGCCCAAGATCTGCAAACCCTTCGGCGAACTTTTCTGATAGAGGATCAACCCATCTTTAATCAAGAAGCAGCTGATACCCATTGCTATCGGCGGCGGCGTCAAGATTCTTGAATATGTGGTATGAAAGCAACAACAGGCAGTCCACTTAATCACCGTGACGCTGCCAGCAGACTCGAGGCCAGCTTGCCCCTGTGATCACAGCCGCCATACAGAAAACCAAGGACAAAAGATAAATTGCCTAGATGGCAGCATTGCAGATAACTTTGTCTGACCCAGAAGGCCAGCTGTATCGTCCAATAATGAGCTCCACAACCATAGGCACGAAAAACTTGAAATGCTCAGATGACTAGAAATTCGGTCCCCGCCTTCCGAGACGTCGAAGAAAGACGGGTAAAAGAACGTCTTGAAGGTCTTTCCACCGATCTGACCCGCGTGAGCTGGAAAGAACACCAATCATTTCGGGTCGATGATCGCTCCATGTTCTGGCCTCGGAAGCCTTCGCAAGCAGCGCAGCAAAAGAACATGAGAGATGCTTCGCGGGCCAAGGTACAGGTACGCCAAGCGAGGTATCTCCCATTCTAGAACACCCGAAGAGCAAGGATTCTCCTCACAAGAATCTGATTGCGTGGTTGGGCTGCTTGGCTTAAGAACCAGCAAGGTGCGATAAGCAGATAAAATAATTGATTCCGCGTACAATCTATAACGTCGAAGAAACTCTCAACGGACCCATCAACCTCCTCTAGTGGGCGTGATTCTTGTGGTGCTCTGAATTTGACGTCAGCAGACAAGCGTGACCCAGGTATGACGACCAACGTACTCAAGTGCACTAAGGAACGACGTGAGCAAAGCAGGAAAGCGAGAAATCTCTGCCAACTCACGGTTGTAATCCAAGGTGTACCCAATGGCGAACAGCCCGACAATGAGAGCAACAAGAGGCTTGCCCGACGCGTTGCTTCCCGAGAAGTAGCGACCCTTGATGCCTGTAGGGCGAGCTGGGGCAGAACCTTTGGGGAGTTTTGAGTAGAAATCGACGAGAGGAGCAAGGCCAGCGCCGGAGCCGCCTGACTGTTGATTTTTTCATGACCACGTAACAAAAATGCCAAAAAAATGGTCAGAAATCACAGTGAAGTATCAAAGAGAGGTCAAGGCGTACCACAAGCTTTGGTGTAGCAATCTTAGGAGGAATAAGGCCCCCGAGCTGGCGGCGGATGAGCGTAGCGTGCATGGTGGATGTGCTGGACGACGTCGGAGTGTGTCGGGGACAACAGGTTCGTGTTTGGTTGTATTTGGCTCACGGTGTGACCACCATCTAGGAGCTATTTTTAGTTCCTGAGTCGTCTTATGGAGTCCAGAATACAGTATGATCTTCTTTAGTTTTGATTTACAAGAAACTTGACGATGACATTGGTAGCAAAGATTGGATAAGTAGAATTTGAGGTGTTATCCTTTTCTTCACAACTAACAATGTGCTTGTGCGAAGTCACTAGTCCCACTTGACACTACTTTACCGTAATCAGATCTGCTTCAAGGCTTTCGTGTAAATTTCTTCTAGAGACCTGCATAATAGAGAGTGCAAGCGAACATGATAGCTTCAGTTTGGGAGATCGCCAGAGCTTGAATGCTTCTTTTTGTGAGTTACGAGCGTTGACAGAAAGTGCACACTTCTCCGACCTCAGAGTTCCTCCGTGAATTTATTCTCATGTCACTCGAAATTAAAATCATGGTCTTGTTAGGGGCACCGAGACCTTGACCACGAGCCTCGGTCCGACTGTATCCTGTAGGTAAAGCCTATCAAGCTTCCCATTCTTACAGCGTGTCGTTCAATGGCGCCGAAGTCCTGGACATTGGTCGTATTAAGTCGACTCTCCTTAGATAGATCATGTCGGCATGTCCCCACTTTTTCTTCTTCCCTTTCTTCTGTAAACATTGAAGGTCCAGATTTATTTCTTCGATCTATAGGGTGACTCTGTCCATATTTGTCTAGGCCTTGCACTCGCCATATATCATGACTTGTCATTTCGAACTTGAGCGCAATCATCTTGCTTCAATCAATCATCCGTGTAACCTAGTTTGTGTACTACGCTTTGATGAGCTGCTGAGATGGCTTCCCTCTGCACGTTCCGAGGCACTCAGGGAACGAGACGCACGAGCCTTTGTCGTGCCAGTTTAAGCGCCTTAGCAAGCTAACAATAGATCCATGTTCTATGATCGATGTCCTCGGGCGGACCCTGAGCAGGATCCAAGTTCGTCATTGATGTCGCGTTCTTTCGTTTTCTACAGTGTAATCCGCTTGCCAGCGCGTGAATAGTTGCCCCACGGAGTACCATATAATGCTCTCGCGGAATTGGAGTGGGAGAACCTCGGACGGACCAAGTCAAGGCGTCGAGGACGCGCTTTCGCTAGCCAATTTGAACCTAGCAACTTGCGCCGCTGAGTCGGGTTATAATCCAGATCATTCCAAGGACGACCATAGGTGGATAAACGGGTGATCAGGCTGCGCTGGCAATTCACTTGATAGCCAGAGCAATAGAAATGTGATATATGTGACTTGAAATAAAGGGTCAGTTTTAGAGTTTAACATACGATTTGGGAAGGTGACAGATCTGGTGTCGTCAAATGCGTGAAGTTATGGATCTGGATGGTATTGATACTCCCGGTCGAAACTGATATTTCTTGTTCTTCATCAGTTTACAGCGGCACGAGTATCTGGACCTCGTAACGTAACGCTGGATTCGATTCCCGGCCCAGAGCTGTGGGTACACGGGGGTACTCATGGCCCATGGTCCATCCGTGTGGTGTTATTCCTTTCCGGGGCGGTGCCTTGACATCGATATTTATAAGTGCGGGGTAAGGAGGAGAGGAAGAGTTAAATCGATCGCCACCCCAAGCTCTCGGTCGATCGTAGCTTAAGACGAATGGTGGCTTATAGTCTTGCAGTCGTTATCGAGCTGTCTTAGGTTTGCCTCAAGGCGGACTTGACTTCGGATTTAGTGTGAAGTAAGAAAGTGCACAGTAAGGTACGAATTGGTCTAGATCCTACGCAACAGACTTCTGCGGTCTGCAAGTAGGTCGAGTGACCAAAACTTGTGGAGATGTGGACAGACATAGGAGGATGCCGTCTTTGGCATAGACCGGCCACTGATACTTCCCCGCGATTATGATGCTCACGGACCGTTCGGATTCGAAATGCAAAATTCCTGACCCCATGTCCGGCACCAATATCGAGTTTGCCATTACTCGATTCTTTTATGCATTGCGTCAAACTTGGAGACGTCTAATGTCCTAGAAAAGGCACCCCTGTGAAACGTTTCAATGTCAGAATTAAGCGAAAAAATGTGCGCTCCTGGGGATTCGAATTGCTCCACCTTATTGAAGTGAGTCACGTGGACGGAGTTTTCCTAGGCCTACGCGTGTGCTCAATGCTGCTATGCTTTCTTGACCATTGCCTACGTCTGGCCTAACATCTGCATTGTTCCACAGGGTCAGGAATAGGTCCCTGCAATCACAAATTCTCTTCCTGGCCCATAAATACCCAAGATTTGGAAACGACCTTTCATTTCCGATCACCAACATCAGAAGGGAACGCAACCACAATTGCGAAGAAGTCTCGATAAGCAACTTGCAGTGGCGGCTTAGATGCAATTGCTCTTCTCCCAGCCTCTTCTCAGCACCTCGTCGGCTCATTCACTCTCTCTGTGCCTTGGAGGAATCTATGTAGGGTCGCTCTACCTGTCCAAGCACGCTCGCCTGTCCTTTTCAAGTTCTGGAGGAGGTGGCACAGGAATTGCCGTTCCAAGGGAGAAGCAGAAAGATGAGAGGTGGAGGGATGACCCGGACGTGATTCGGGCTAGGCTGGTCGCTGTCAGCATTGCGACCGTCGTGTGTTGCATGGTAGTCTTCGCTGTGATATTGGACCATACCGGTGTACGCAAATTCTTCTTTGCCCTTGCGCCATTGGCTGAATAGAATCTCCCAGAGCTTGGGTATAGCATTTGGCGCCACTCTCCTTCGTCTTGGTTTCCTGACTTCGCCATCCACTCTTTTCCAACCCCGTTTTGCGGATATTCTTCCACACCTTGTTACGCCCATTCTCTTTCTCGGACCTCTCTTTGGTGCATACTTAGGGAAACAGCTGCTGGGTCAGCGAAATTGGGTGTGGCAAAGCCACTTTCAAGCTCGGTTCATGAGCTTACAAGGCATTCGGAATTACTTGATCGTGTGTTCTTTATTTCGCTCGACACCCTGATGTTAGATTAATACTTTGGCAGGGCCCTATCACAGAAGAAATTGTTTTCCGAGCCTGCGTGCTTGCCATTTACCACCTCTCTGGTGCCTCCGCGATGCGTATGATTTTCTTTGCGCCGCTTACCTTTGGACTCGGTATGTCACAGTATTTTCATGGCACTCACGCCCTTATCTCTTTGTCAACAAGCTCATGCCCACCACGCTTGGGAAACCTACAACCGCTACGGCAGAGGTCTTTCCGCACTCAAAATTGCTCTCATGACCACTCGTTAGTTACTTCTGCTCCTTCTACCCCCGGAATATTAGACCCTCTAATGTTCCTAACAGTTTTTCAACTCGGATACACCACTCTTTTTGGATTTCACGCTTCTTATCTATTCCTCAGGACAGGCTCGATACTTCCACCCATCACCGCTCATATCTTCTGCAACATCATGGGCATACCAGAAATTGCTTATGAGCTCAAGCGATTCCCGCGTCATAAAACAGGTAGGTATCATTTTTTCTTGCCAAGGCGTTCTTTGTCCTTACCTTTTCCTCCTACAGCAATCATCAGCATCTACCTCATTGGTATCATTGGCTTTGTGTATACCCTCCCTAGATGGACGAGGATGGACGATAACTTATATTGGCCCAGTGAAAGGGATGTGACTTACAATTCTGCGCGTTATTAGGGCCTAGTGTATTTATTCTAGGGAAGCCCAGACTCTTTATCGATACTGCTTAATATAATCTGACTGCACATACTGTAGAACCGACGAATGTTTTCACTCCTCCTGATGGTCTGTGGCTGACTATGTCATGGTTGAAGTGCTTTTTAGGCATGATAGACCTTTGAATGCCCGGCTACTCGCAATGTCATATGTGGTGATGTGAGACGCTAAACGTCGGACTATTCTCTATCCTTATCCCTTTCCCTCGGTTCGAACGATATGACTTGCAAGCAGTGTTCCTTCCCTGGTACAGTGCAGACCACTGAAGCCAATGAGATTCCTCATCCTCGACAGTGCCATGATGTTGTGAAGGGATGCCTGTGTAGATTTTGACTGGCTCGCTCTTAGGTACAGGATTCCGCTGTCAAAGGGCCTGGCCAGACGGAGGCTCGGCCGAATTCTACAGCGAAGCATCCGCAGAGGCCAGGTTTTTTTTATATTCTGAGGCCAACTTTGCACCGTATGCATCGCCTAATAGATTGCCAAAGGTCGGGTACATCGTTTTCTCAGCACGACCGGGGCAAGGCATACAACAGACGGGGCTTGCGATGAAGAATAGACAAAGATTCTCCCTACACGTAGGCTAGATTCTGCATATGGACCTAGATAGACGTTAAAAATGTGAGTGCCACTTGGTCATGGTCCAGGTGTGCAAGACTGTACATTAATTGCTTTCCACGGCTTTGGCTGTTAGTCGGCCCGAAGGCCTATTTAGCTAGAGCCAACCTTGCGGTCCACTACTTTCTCCATAGGCGCTTAATCTTTGATCGATCGCGGACACGTCCTTGGACAGCCCTTGCAAAGGTCGTCCTAGTACACATATATATTCAAGAATTTAATCTAAGATCGACTCAAGAACGAACTTGAATACAATGTAACGCTTTGCCGATGCGCTTGCAGAGAGCCTATTCGTTTATCAAGTGTCAAATCTTTATAGACTAGCTAGCGTATCTGAGCATCCCTCCCATGTCCTAGTCTCGTAAATGGTCTGCGATGCGGTCATACTGTACGCTGAGCAATGTATTTCAGGCACACCGGTCTCTCAGGCCTCGAGAGTTCGGTGGCATTGTGTCATTTTTGAGGCGTTGCCGAGAGTGGATATTCACAAGATCAAGGCAGGACATGACTTCTCAAAAGCCTCCGACGTTCTGGACGTGCCAAAAATTTATCGACATGGGTAAAAGTCCCGCACTGTCGAGAAATGACCATGCTCGTCTAGGTATATTTCATGGCATCCCAGTTGTCTACTACCCGACCCTCAGGTCACTTGTCGTAGCCAACGGTCAAACCTCTGATGGAAGATTGCAATCTACCGCGTAAGTAACGCATTATATAGGAATAAAATGCTAAATACAAGCGGCGAGTGATTTACTGACTTGAGCAGATGCTGTTGTCGGAGCAAACCTGAGGCTAAAACACGAACCTGGACGTCCATCAACATGCGAAGTATGTTGGTCTTATCGCTGCGTCACTTCAGGTATTCACAGGAGCCTAGGTTGCGGACTTCACGGTGATAACCTTCCTTGACAAGTCCTCTAATTCGGGACGTTCCATGGAAAACCAGTGCACGATCTTCAACACCTCGTGTCTCCGCTATTTTCACCATTCTGGTTCTGGGAATAGGTCGCCAACTTTACGACGAGAGTTATTGAGAAGGCCCGGACACATCGACGTCTGAGGACATATTGTGCTCACCTTCTCAAAGATCGTGGCGCAGTCAATTTGCAAAGGCAATCCCACTTCCAGGTTGTAGCGCCTTACCCCTTCCTTACTGTGTGGTAAAAGCGCTAACAAACCGGCGTCAGAAAATCCGGGTATGGTAGGTAGGTAGGTAGGTTGTGGTTTCCGGGGAGGTCCCTATAAAGGAACGACCGGCCCGCATCGCCAACAGAGACCTGTAAACTCTATCGCAGCATGCAGGGCATCGATCCCCTTCACGGTTGTGATGGGCCAACAACCAGCACAGAGGTTAGTCCGTGCTAGCCAAGGATATCTCGCCGTCCCCAGGGAGGATGCAGATTATTTATACAGGTTTTCAATACGCGGAATTCCAGCCAAACTCGAATACACTAGATGACTATACATTCACAGGGCAAATTTTGGACGACATTCTGCATGCGTGCTCTCTTCTTGAATGCGAGAAAGACCAAGAAACTTCAGACCATTGCTAATTCATTGGGGTTAACGACACATCTCATATGCCTTCAAAACAAAGCTATCAATTGGCATATATCCTTGCACATTGGAACCAGAAACACTTCAGAAAAGCCCATTGACCATTGACTGAGCAGATATCAGTACTCCCTGCAACATTGCCAGGAGTGACAGTTTTCAACAGGCTTGACATATATATCCTCAACAAACAAGCTGTTGCGACGGGGAACCTATTCCGAAATAATATGGTGCCTTCATATCGAACCAACGACAACAAAAATCTTGCCAATCAAAAAACTTGGACATATTGCGATCGAGACTCTGTAATACGCAACAAACCTTCAGAAGCGTCACTACATGGAGACTGCCGAGCAATCGAAGGAAGTTCCATGATAAGGCAATGTAAGGCTACAAGGTAAGGCATTAATACAGGTGCAAGTGAATGGAGGAGAGGACTAGGCTACAAAGGGATGTCGGAAATTTAAACGATGCGCTATCTGCATTAATAGAGAGCGAATAAATGAGGGAGGATATCTAGTAGGGAAAGGTGCATGGTCATGTGGTGGTCCGTTATAAATGAGGTGTCGTTGTCGTAGAGGAAAATGGAAATGAAATCGCTAGGCATTGTTACCTCGACAGGCTGTCTATAGGGAAACTCCAGAAGCTAATGTCAGCCCGCAGCTAACACTCTCTCCACAGGAGTTCAGAATTGAGATCCGGATCTGCCCGAATGAGACCATTCATCACCGTTACTGCATTCCTGTCAAAATTGTGGACAAAAACCACTTTCTGAATGGAAGGGTTGTAGAGACGCAATTCTCCGGCCAAGGCTCTCGAGGCTGGAGGGGAAGACGGTGGTGGTTGCCATTCTGATACGTCGAATTCGATAGATTGGATTTTTGGGAACTGCATTAGCCTACCGTAAAGTTGAAGTCTCTAGAAATTCACAATCGATTAGATTAAGCAGCTCTCTTATACCGAAGAACTTGCCTCTCGACCGCCAACTGGAAGAACAAAAGTTCCAAGATGGCGTAATTCTCCGACAAGTGACTTTGTATCAACGATAGCCGTGAGGAGCTCCATTGAAAACTGCTCGGCGTACGAAGAATCAGCTATATCGAGTGACTTCAAAGGGCGCGTGGAAAGTCCAACTTTAGACAGTAAGTCATGCATTTCATTTCGCTTCGCGTTTATCTCCGTGCGTGAGAAGCATGTCTTCAGGTGGGTAATGGGGCGGCCTGGAACCAGTGCCATAGCCGCTTCGGAAAAGGTACATTCCAAGGTGGACAGCTTAGGCATGGCTTGGGCGCCCAAGGTGAGAGACTGTGTCGACAAAGGTATTTGCCCGGAGGGGTCATGAGCGGTATCGAAGGCTTCGTCCTTGAAGTCCTGGATATACAAGTCTTCGAGTTCCCTCTGCTTGGCCAAGAATCGTACCAGGTTGCTATCCCAGTCGAAATCGCAATGAAAACGTCGAAGTTGAAAGGTGCATGCATCAAGGACCCAAGCGACGGCTGCACTGGAGGCGTTGTTGATGTGGACGTTGAGATATCGAAGGTTGACAGTCCGTTCCAAAGCATGTGCGACGGCCGACCAATCCATATCTTCGTGCGCGGAGTGCTCGTCTTCAGAGTCGTCATTATCATCTTCATCATAATCACTGTCATCATCCTCCGATAAAAGGATAGTAAGGGCGTCCACGTAGGCAGCCAGACGCGGTGAGCTCGCCAAAGTGTTGCAAAGAATGGTCGTTTCTTCGTCGTTACGCATGAAAAGCGTGTTATAGAGAGCTCGCTCAGCGGCTTGCCGAAAGCCACGAGAAACTCGACAAAGCATAGCAATATCGGCGCGACTCCCGACATATCTGACTATATCTCGGTAAGCCTCCAGTGTCAATTCCATACACAGTGGAGCATGGACCTGCAGGGACTAACGTTACAAAATTTCTTGGAGGATGGCCGGGCCTTAGGAAGGTACGCACCAACTCCCAAGGCGGGAGCAAGGGAGGCGAGTGAGTTGGTCAGCCGCCTGAGGGAACTGAGAACCTGCCAAAAACGAGGGTCAGGTAAGGGAGCGACGAGCACGGTCAGACGGGAAGTGGGAGGGCAGAAACACGGTGTAATCGTCTGCATCAGTACGGGGCCTTTATATATGTCCGTCCTCTATGACGAAAAGAGGAGAAACAAGCACTGGCCAAAGGAAAGCCAAAAAAATCAAAGCGCAATAGACAAATAGACTGTCGCTTCCGAAGGGCATATTTCTAGGAGTGATCATCGTGGAAAACCGACCGGTGGCATTTCGGATTCAGAGGGAGATCTCCGGGGGTGATCAATCCAGCCAGTTTCCAACGCCATTTTTGCTTCGGAAGCAAAGCGTTCCCGATTCTTCAGGTCAGGAACATTAGAAAATTAGGTTGACCACAGAAAACTATCGTCGTCGAGAGGTAATGACGGAGACGGAAGCAGCCACGTGGAAGCCATGCGAACTTGAGTGCTGGATTCAGAGGCGGGCTCGCCGGAGATGGTTTACTCAGATGGTAACTCGGTTGTGAAGTCCGCTCAATCTCATGGTCGCGCACTCGAAGCGAAGCGTGAAATGCAACTGGCCGAATGCGTCGAAGACGAGTGGCTTGATCACCGAAAACTGGCTCGAAGTCCCGCAGAAAAATAGCGAGGGATTCGACGTCACCCGCTGTGTGCCTTGGGTAGATATTTCGGCGTGAGATCTTGGGGCTTCCCGGCGATACGAAAGTGCACCTTGATAAAATAGACGATACGCCACGTTTGTTAGCTTGGCCGAAATTCATACCGGATTATCCCAACGTCGCGTCCTCCTTTGCGCTCAAGTCGTAGAGCTACAAGCCAGCTCTGGTAGAAGACTTAGCCAATACGAGAGAAAGACGGTCTAGGCATTATTGTCTAGTTGCTCCGTTGACGAATTAGATCTTCATCAACTCCTCAGTATCATCCGAAGTTTACCCTGTCAAAACCAACTGAAATTTCACAGGCACCTGATATAGAACGTAAAACATGAGTAGATATTACCAAAATGTTCAAAATCAAGGTCATACCGAAAGAAACTCGTTCCTAAAGATGTTGTGGCTGGACCTTAGTGCAGCTGAGAGGCCTTGAAGAGGAACTTCTTTCAAATATGATCTTCATAATATTCGAGTAAACTTCCACGGTACATGGGCTCGACAGAAATAGACAAAAAGACATTTTCGGAGCGACGACGCCAAGATGGACACTGTGCTCCCTGGGCATCCTCCAATACGCAGGATTTGCGGAGCGGCGAATATGGAGTTCCATATTTGTTGACCAAAGCCTGAGATCTTTGCCATCCTCCCGAGAGAGGAAATTAGACGCACTGTCTCTCTCAGTACACGGTCTACCCTCGGCTAAGAAATATATTGTCCCAGCACCGTCAAAAAGAATTGGCCGAGACATGGGAGATACTTGCCGCGCTTCAAGAAGGAGAAGCGCGAGGTTCGAGACATGGGAGTCTGGAGGACATGTATCGGAGTATCAGCGGATGAATGGGATGTTCTGTTCGATATCTCGTAAGAGCCAGAAGTGGGGTACAGACATGGTTCGAAAATCAATCGCGCGGGTGAACTTGACTATCAAAGAGTGGATCAGTACAAAAGAAATTCGCTGTTTAGATTAGGATTATACACTTCAATGGTCAAGGCCGCGGAGGGACTCGAGGATAGTAATTTCGTTATTCCAACTTTTCCAACTCTTCCAAACGCGACAGAACGACATCTTTGCTCGTTTCTTCAATCTCTCCAGCCAGAAATATCTCGTCCAAGATGGCATAGACCTGATTGTAATCGAACCCGATTGAATAAATGCCTAGACACGTTCAGAAAGAGGGTACCAACCTTGTAGAAGTTAAAAACAAGATCGAGTTCGCATACATTATCGAAAAAGGTGTCTGATATGATCCGCGATTCAGCCATGAGAAAAGCTTGAGGAATTACAAAGCACACACCCAGAATCTCTACAAAAAGGTGGATGGCTTCGAGATATGCTAATTCATTATCGTTGGCATCGACGCATAAGCAAAAGAAGAGGCCTGCATAGCGGCGATAGACCACTTTGTAGTTGCGGAACTGCATCTCTAGGGGTAAGCAAGGGCAGCTGCCGATTCAGCCGTGTTTCCTGCGCACCTCAACGAAGTTAGACTGGTATTTCTGATCCCTTGGGGCGACTAAACGATGCACCTCTCCTCGTAGCCTCACCTAAAGACGCCCCTTAGTCAAGGCTCTCCTCTTTCATCAGAACAAAGCTCACCTTCTCATCATCGTCATAGGGAACATACCATTTTGAGAGCCTGGTCTTGCCTTGACGATTCTAGGTAGAGCAAAGTGATTTAAACATCACGATGAAGGGAAGAGCTTACTCACTTGGACGAGTATGAACCTGATCATGAGTGATGCATATGATGATTGAACACTGAAGGACGTCAGCAGCCAACAGTGAGGACGAGCGCAATGTTTGTCAGAGAGCTTCAAACCAAATAATAATTAGACCAAACAGTGATGTGCCGATCCCCGTCGCTCTAGAAGTCGGAGCCGGGTCCCGCAATGGCTCTCATCGGCTTGAGAATGAAAGGTGCAGGAGCTAACTTAGGCAGTACTTAGACCATGACCACAAGAGTTGAAATCTCAAGTAATGTGAGGTTGATTTCATGTGGAAGTGCGCAAGGGGGTGACAGGAAAAGAATTACGGACATCACGTCGGCTTATTTTTTAACGGCCAGCTGCGACCCCCTCCCCCCCCCCTTTCACGTGATATTTTACTACTTTTAGCTTACTTTT
>NHYE01000387.1:0-43183 GCA_002938385.1 Gymnopilus dilepis
TCTCGCCATTCTTTCGCTTTTGAGACGCGGAAATGCTCCTGTCCTATGCAGCTTCGAAACTTCCAAATACAGCTTGTTGTTGGCAATGCAAAATGTACCAATGTATTGAAGAGCCATAGCCCGGTGGAAGAATTGATACCGATTTTTCTTTGTCTCGATTTCACAAGCGATAGTAGAAAATCCGGCGCTGGTCAAGGCACGTGATTTTGCGCTTAAGGGGAACCTTCCTTATGTAGGAACTTTTTCGAAACCTTGAAACCCTTGCCACGTTAGTGGCCAGGCATATGCGCATATTATAACCTTTCCCCTCCAAGGACTGCGGGTCCGCCAGCATCCCCCATATCTTGCCCCATACTTTGACCCACAGAGCACATCGTTGGCACATATAAGCACACCAGGTGAGCTCGACAGGGCCTGGAGAGGAGATCGATAGCGGCTAACCTGTGAACACGATGCAGCACACGATCAGAGCGATGCCAGGACTCGTTCCAGAGGAAACCTACCACGAATGGGACCGTCCCCGACACAAATCGCGGCATGGTGGCCACCACGAGCACCCTTCCCCAACGCAACACCCTCAACAGGGGCACGCACCCTCCAGCAGGACGGCGTACCCAACAGGTTTCGCAGGGCCAGCGACGACACCTCCCCAAGTGACATCTGTGTACCGGACATCCGGGGGTGACTCATATCGCGTCCCCTACCCATTCAGGACCAATACGACTGCGTATGGGCTCAATGAGCCGCAGTGGTCCGTCGGGCCCCCTCCAGTCATCTACGACCTGTCGCCGTACTCACGAGTGCCTCTGCCGCCGATGTTCAGCATCCACCCACTTCTAGCCTTTGATGGCAGAGAACCGGGGATTACTTGGCTGGTGGACAAGCACCCGCAACAAGCCATGCTGACACCTGGCAGCGCCATGATGGGAGGGAGGTCGCCAGCGGACTTGTACCATTGGAAAGCATTGCCAGCGACGGACCCCATCATCAAAGAACCCCTCCACATCCGCCTCCACCCATTCACCTCCCTCATCACCGTCAACCCCACCAACGGGGTCATCACAGTCGGAGACGTCCTCATCGCGGTATACAACGCGATTCGTCAGAACGCCACACAAGCGTTCTGCACCGGCGTGGGACTGAACCCAGCATTCATCTCGAGCAGCGAGATGGCTGCGTACGGCAGAATGGTCAGCCAAGACGCCAACGTCGGACCACCTATGGGAGACGATGGGGTTAGCTCTCACGTCAGGCACCTGATGGAGTTCAGAACGCGTTGGGCGGGACTTACGCCGAGCAGACAGGAGGCCAATGTCTGGGTGCTGCATACCCGCCGTGTAGGTGACTAAGAGCCGGGATCAGAAGAAAGCGCGACTATCCACCCCATCCATCCCCACTCAGTTGTCGACATCGCCATCGAATCGCGAACATAGACCGCCATAGCAACCCGCCGAGGGCGGGCGAGCAGGAGGCGCAGTTCTATCGCAAGAAGAGGCCTAAAATTGTCCTAATCAGCGCATATATGCGCCTACATCCAAACCAGCACGCACCAGGAGCGTTAATTTCGTCAGTAAGTCGACTGTTGGAGATATGTAGCAGATATCGCCTGTCGCCAGGCAATGCGAGGACGGACACTGCAGAATGAACCATCCTATGTACAGGACGTAGTTAGAGAAACTCCGACGTAAAATACCAATACCCAACTCACATATATTACCCATGCTGTGGGCAGCGACGACGACGAAGGACGAAAGTGAGCATGAGGGCCAGGACGACGTTGACAACGTCCGGGTCTACGGCCAGCGCATGACCCGACGCGGATTTTGTTTGGCTGCATTTGTGTGAACCAAACCGCGGATAGGCGGTCCCGAAAGCCGGTTCCGAGTTCGATTCCGGGACGCGCCAATATTCTGATGACGACGATGCCCTTTCCATCTGCCACATGTGCCCTTGCCATTTCTCGGAAGTCTTCAACGACGTGCTACACTGCTACCAGAGTGTACTTCACATTCGGCTTTGTCAAAGCCACTTCTGAAATGGTTTCTAATAGCGATTTGTAGTTCATGGGGCAAGCAATATGAGCATTGGACGTCAGTCCTGTCAATGGCGAAGGCTACTTCAGGAGAAACTATATAATATCTTAGAAATCCAGCTTTGGAATGGAGTCTAGATGTAATACGAAGAGTAAATACAAGCAAAAGGATTATTCCATCAACGTTGGACCGACAGAATCATTTATTAACCATATTGAGAGATAGCGCCCATAGATCTTTGGTGCCTTCGTCGAAGTCTACCTCGAATTCGAATTCGATGTCCTCCAGATATTGCGAAAACTGTTCGAGAATAGCTGTTGGAACATACGGTACTGGATTGTCGTTTTCGTCCAGGCGGTTGCAAGAGACCTGGATGCAGTTAAGAGGTCGTCCGAGGCATCTGCCATTTTGATCGCGACGTGGCAACAGCAAAGCTATGAGATCCCAAGGGACACCAGCAAATGTTTGCCATCTGAAACTTTGCAGGTGAGGAAGAAAAGGCACAGTATTCACAGGCAGTTCGTCGTTGCTTGTTGCGGCCATGGCGTGATAAAATGAGGACAGGTTGTCATTGTGGTCAATATCGCCAAGATTAAGACTTCGCAACAGAGGCGTGTACTTTGTTATCTGGACAAGATCGTCACCTGAAAGGCTATACCCAGTGATTGATAAATCCTCCAGCTTGTTAGCAGAACGCCGGAAAAAATACGAAAGTTCATCCGTCGCAACCTCGTCAAAATATCCCCGGAGGTGGAGTTTCCTCAGGTTCGGGAGGTCGACAGTGCTCAAGATGGGTGCCATGCCCATTTTACCAACTTCGAGCTCAAGAGATCTAAGGTGAGGATGCGCCAGAGGACGAAATGGCACCGCAGGAGGGACATCGCCTCGTAGACACAAGGAGTCGAATATACAGCTCAACAATTTGGGAGCTAGACGAAGTGTTTCGATGAGTTGATCAACCCATATTAACGATGAATTGAAGTGCCTGACATTGGTCCAGTTAAAGGACCCTGCGCTGAACCAGAAGCCATGAACGGAGAGTTTGCCTGGTGCGACGCCTGCTAGAGTGTCAATGTCAAGGGACTCTTCATCGAACGAACAAAGCCTCAATATCTTGAGACTTGAAACCGAACTCTTGTGGTTAAGGCGAGCAAGCAAGCAACGAGGAAGCCACACGGATAACTTGTGCCATCTATCGGAGTATTCATTGACGAGGTCTATCAAAGAAAATAGTTGGCTGAAATTGCGATTTGTGTCGCGTCGAATGTGTTGCACGTGGAGAGATATGAATAAGGGAAGCCCCCCCGATCGAGCGAGCCAGTCCTTTGCGAGCTGAACGCGATTCTCGGTGACTTCCTCCCCTTCGATTCTGAGCTCGAATGCCATCCATAATTGAGGTATAGACCAAGCAATTCGACGCCATCTCTGACATACGGCTCCAAGCACCAGTGGTGAGTCTCGACCCGTCGCGAAAAAATCGAAAACAATAGAGGCCACTTCAAGCGGCATGCGGTCGACTATTGATGGGTGTGCATTGTTGAGCTGCGACCTGAGACCATCTCGTTCGTGCAAGGACTCCTCTAGTGCCGTTTTCAATTCGGATATCCTGGAGTTGAGAACCTCCAGCTTCGCGCAAACACTGCAACAATCGTCGACTGACTGACAAAGCCTTCTTGGTTCCTTGTTGCTGGAGCTATTGTTCTGGCAATTACAAGAACTCGAGCCCGTATTCATGGGAGAGACTGCCTGTCTTGACGGGGCTGTGAAGAAGAAGGTCCAGTAAGAAAGAAAAAGCAGTGGCAACGACGTGCACTGACCATTATCCATAGCGAAAGATATCAAAAAAGCAGGAACGACGTGGGGGAGTACAGATGACGGCGTAATGACAAGGAATGTACAAACAATATCAAAGTCCCTGTTCAACAGGCCAAAGTTGTTGGGCCAAAGCTTTGCGAGAATGTTCGAAAGATATCTCGTTTTGTTACATCGCAACAAAGACATTCATACTGACTTCAATTGTTGTTAAAGTAGGAAAAGGCCTGCCGGTGGACAAGGTAGAACACACGATTTTCACCCAAGAGCTTCCATTGGGCTATCATTACTTTCAGAAAAAAGGCACGGTCGGCATCTAGGCAGGCAACGGCTGGCGTCATATACATCGACACAATTTCGTAAATACTTTATTATACTCAGTCCGAGAATGAAATTCAAAATAGTAGTCCGTAGGGGTGCTGACACATGGCAATACTCACCTCGCCAGCATAAATTCAAGCAGACGTTCTCTGGAGAGACAGCGCCATCAGATCTTCCGTTCCTTGACCTTCGTAAAACTCGACCTCGAACTCAAACTTGATGTCGTCCGAATATTGCAAAAATTGCTTGAGAATAGCTGCTGGAACGTATGGCACCGGATCGTCTTGGGAATATAAACAATTGCAGACCTGTATGAGGCTGAGGGGTCGTCGGCTTGCGTGGGACTGGTCCCGAGGTGGTAAAAGCAGAGCGATGTGATGCCATGGAACGCTGGTATCGCCGTACCATCTGAAACTTTGTAGGCAAGGAAGAAGCGGCGAAGACCGAGTGGGAAGTCCGTGATCATTTGTTGGAAGGTGAGCAGACATACAGATATAAAAGGCGGACAGATCATCAGGGCCGACAATATCCGCGAGGTCAAGGTTCTTCAAGAGAGGGGTAAATCTTGCTATCTGAACAAGATCGTCACCAGAGAGTCTAAACGCATTTATTGACAGTTGCTCCAGTTTGTTGGCAGAATGCTGGAGGAAATTAGACAAAACCTCAATCGCTAATGGCTCGTACTCTCCACGGATGATGAGCTTTTTCAGGTCTGGAAAATCAACAGTTTCAAAAAGAAGGTCCGTTTCAGGGCCGTCGAGCTGTATGTCAAAGGACTTAAGGCGAGGGTGCACTGGAGGACGTAACACGTCTGACGGCCCTGGGTCTTCTCGTATATCGCATTGACAGTGTATCAGTTGAGGAGATAGCCGCAGTATTTCGATAGTCTGATCAAGACTGATGTACGACGCCTTGAAGTGTGTGACATTGGTCCAGTTCAGAGATTTGGCGGTGAAGCAGCGACCAAAAATGAGGACTTCGTGAGGGGTTGTGTGGGTCAGGATAGCGTTGTTAATGATCTTACTGTGGTTTGAGTGGAGTGAAAGGGAGGTGAGGATCGAGGTCGTCGAGCCCATGTCGTCGAGGCGAACAAGTAATTCACGAGGAAGTGTAACGGATAAACGTTGCCATTGGGCAGCGTGATCATTGACAAGGTCGATAAGCGGATAGAATTGGCTGAAATCATCAAGCCCCATATCCGAATGACCGTGTTTCACGTATAGACGTATAGACAAGGGCTGCTTCTGCGATCGCATGAGCCATTCGTTTGCAAGCTGGATTCGATTCTCAGAGACGTTTTTCCTTGTGAGTCGGACGTTCAACGTCGTCCATAAGGATGGTGTAGACCAAGCAATCCGACGCCAGCTCTGGCACACTGCTCCGAGTGTCAAAGGCGAGTCCTGTTCTGTGACGTAGAATTCGAAGATAATATACGCGATCTCTATCGGAAGGCGATCGATTCTTGATAGGTGGGCGTTGTTGAGTTGGGATGCGAGACCATCTCTTTCGCATTGAAGGGCCTCGAGCGCAGCTTGAGCTGCAGAAATTCGAGCATCAATAGCGTCCAACCTCGCACAAACAGTGCAGAAGTTGTCAGACGACTGGCAGAGCTTCGTGAGTTCTTTGTACCCCGAACTATTGTTCTGGCAAGTACAAGGCTTTGACTCCGTATCCATTTGTAAATGTCGTGTCCTGGAGAAGGAAGTCAGGATTATAATCTCGGAAAAGGACAGCAGCAGCGTACTCGTACCTCTAATCGTCGTGGCAGGAATTCAAAGGAAGGGTGGTTTGATTTGGGTTTGATCGCATTTGAATTGTTGACGTAATACAACGAGCGGACAAATAAACAATGCCCCTATCTCTCCGAGTCAAACCGTCGCCTCGAGCGAGCAACTGCTCCAATGTAAAAGAGTATACCGGGTTCTGTCGTGTATAAAGCACCATGTAACTCGCCGAGCATCCTGATACATCGTGGACATGAGCGTCTAGAATCCAGAATCTTCGCAGTGCCAAAGCCGAAATCCGCTTCATCACATGCCGAACGGCAGATTGGTCATCAACCTGACTTCGTGTGAAATTTTAGCAACAGTGTGAACCTCGCTGTTGACTCTTTGTCACCGACGTCCAAAGCCTTCAACTGAAGGACATTCCACTTTTCAAGTCAAACCTACGAAGTACATCCAGCATGGGGAGGAGGAAGATAGAAATTCAACCGATCACTGTGAGCTATTCTTGTCCAGCCGCTAGTCCATGAGGCGATCTTCAGTTATCGCATTTTTTCTTCGCTTGCTGCGGCATGGCAGTCCCAGACTTTCGCGCCTAACTGACACATTTTCTTCCATAGCAAGAAAGGAATCGTTCTGTTACTTTCGCAAAGGTACGCAAGCCTCTCGATCTTAAATGGGCGGTATATGAAACTATTTTTGTGCTGATGACACGTCCTTCTCTATTCTTATCCTCATCCTCCCTTTCACCGCCATTCCCTGCAAATACCGCCTAATTTCATCACCGTAGCGCAAGAACGGTCTCTTCAAGAAAGCGTACGAGCTTGGCGTATTGTGTTCAGTAGATGTAGCGGTCATTATCTTTGGTAAGATCCTTCATGACCACCTCTTCCCCATCCTTCGCTGACCCTTGTTCTATTTTTATCGGTTTTTCAACATAGAAACACGCCCTGGGCAGGATCCTAAGTTGCACCAGTACTGCTCCACGGACATACGCAGAATCATCCAGCGACATGGCCAGGTAAGTCGTCTTCGTAGCTTCTGTACGTTGACTGAGCCTCCATACGACTATTGCGCAGCACCATGGTGAGAAGGATCTCAAGGGCCCAAGCGACTTCTCAGGCCCTGCTGGAGCCACAACGGCTGACGACGGAGACGATGACGAGGGAGGCAACGATGAGGAAGATGAAGAGGATCGCCCAGGACGGGGCTCAAAGAAGGCCAACCGCAGTGGCTTGATTCTGGCGGACCAGGAAGGGTCGAATACCAACGAGGTACGCAAAGGATCGTTCACCTCTTTTGCTGTACTCACGAGAACGACTCGTACTCCAGGGCGGTTATCTTTCTCAAGGACCACCTCTTGGATACGCTGGAGCCAGCATCTATGGAGGCCATATCCCACCACCACCGCCTATG
Organism: Gymnopilus dilepis; assembly: GCA_002938385.1. Classification (NCBI taxonomy): domain Eukaryota; kingdom Fungi; phylum Basidiomycota; class Agaricomycetes; order Agaricales; family Galerinaceae; genus Gymnopilus; species Gymnopilus dilepis. Next base: position 7,307 of record NHYE01000387.1, read on the forward strand.
CACGGTTCTGGTCCGATCGACCCCGATCTCGCTGGCATGGGCTCCATGTTGCCCGTCTCAAACGACCGGGTCTCCAGCATGCGAGAATCCGACACCCGCGCTTCAAAGCGTCAGAAACGCACCCTCGACAGCATGGACCCAGGCAGCCGCTCTCCGGCTCTCAGAGCAGGAGGGCGGGATCTCCTCAACTTCGCTGCTGGACCGCACGATCCCAGTCAGCAGGATAGGTTCTATCCCGAAATGCGACCTCCATACCTCGAACACGGTGCCAATCCGGGACCATACCCTTATCATAACGCTCAGAACACCCACCACCAAGGCTTCAACCCCAACCCGAACTATGCGCCCATGTTCTCCGCCTTTGCACCGCCTCAGCCCTTCTTGCCCCTCCAGAGCAACTTCGGTCCACCACCTCACGGTCCTGCTCCAGGCGGCAGAGACGTAGGTCAAGGACACCCTGCTGGAGGGTTCGGAGGGCCGGATGCTTCACGAGAAGGAAGATTCTCGGGCCCGCAATTCGACCCAGCCCTGTTCAACCCTCAGGGTGGCATGATACCGGGACGGCACTCGCCTCAAGACGTCAACGTCAGCCAGCGCTCCCAGCGAGGCTCAGGGAGCCAAGGCGGAGAGCGATCTCCAATTGAGCCCGCCATTCGTGAACGCGGCCGACCAGACTCTCAGATGGCCGATCGTGTTCCATCTAGTGGCGGTGGGGACGCGTCAGCTAGTATAGAATGGCCGAGTTACAGGCACGGAAACACACAAGGTGCTGCCTCTCAATCTCCTCGTGTTGAAGGATCTTTCAGGCCTTTGAGTGCTCTCGGTACGTTTGACGTTGCTTTTGCGCTTCGGTTACTAATCGTCCGTGCTTATCTTAGGCCAAAACAGCATGCCCTCTCAAGACAGCTCCGTCAGAGGCAATACCAATGATGGCTGGCTCGACGCTCTCTCGACTGCAAATCCTGGACCTGTCCACGCTGCTGCTTCTCGCCCTGGAACGTCTAGTGATACGTCGACACGCTCTAAGGGTCGAGCTTCAAGAGCGGGCACTGATGCTGGGAAACTCGGAGGGGAGAGTGACGTAGGCGGTGCTGGTGGTGGTGTTGCCAGGGACGGTAATGGTGCTAAGGTCGAAACCAAAGACTAGCGCAGTACCCTACCGTGTACGTTTGAAACGCTCAGTCATTAAAGATATTTTCTCTGACGTACGTCTAGATTCCCATTGCTCAAGGAAGCGAATATGATTGCTATGAATCAAATCTCTCGAATCTCTTTTCTGCGTTGCCTCTGCCGCCTCTGGGTTTCCTTATTGTGCACAAAAGTACAGAACAATGTTTTGCTAGTCCTCACCGGTACCCTGTGTCCTTATGGCTTTTCAAGATCTGATGTTTTCTTGTACCTCGTCTAGTCTAGGTCGTGTCGTAATGGTCTTTTGTGTTCGTCGCCTCTGCAATATATGATTTCTCTGATCCCAGCTAGCACTACCTTCCGAGATAAATGAAAGGAACCCAACGCTCCAGCGGGACCCCATCCGATCTCAGCTTCATGACAGCTTCATGCAAGGCTCTCGCTCCTTTCTTGGTGTTCAAGAAGGCTTGCCCTTCTTGCTGTTTGTCTATCCTCTTGGTCATGAGAGATTCATAGAAAACTTCCGCAACGTTTGGCCCGTCGACATCTGCTATGGACCTAGGGGTTGAATGTGATCATTAACGGAACTTGCGAGGTACCAGGGCCTTCTTACCACATTGTCGCTACAACTCCTTGGAAGCCAGTGAAGAGGAGGGCGGCGCCGAGATGCATGCTCTCGTCCGGTAATTCTTTCTCTCCCATGGCTGTTTCACATGCGCACAGAAAGGCTAGCCGGGCGTGCTTAATTTCGACTTGCATGATCCGTGAGATTGTTAGCTTCCCGTCTTCTAAGATCAATCCGCTTTCAAGAGGGTTTTTGCTGACTTGTTTTCCATGACATGCGAAGTGAACGATTGATGCGTTGGATAGGTGGTCCAGAACCGAAGATATCGTTGCAGGATTGGATGGACTTTCACCCAATTTCTTCAATGACAGATTCGAATACGCCTGGGGATGAGCTGTGTATAGTTTCTCTATCTTCTGCATCTCTTCGAGGGCTGAAGGTAATGTTTGGGGCTGAACAATGGTGAGGAAGTCACGTCCAAGATTGATATTGTTTTCTTCCTCATCTTCGTTTTGAAGGATATTGCGAAGGGCATCGAGAGTGGGGATGTATGACGAAACCATGTAGTCCATGAGACTCTCGGCCCTGTCTATGTGATCACGTTCATATACCCCGGCTGCATGAATAGGAAGAAAAGTCGCCTGTCCCGTCAAACACCAATATGCACGTAGTGGTGGAGTCGATTTCTTTGAGGCCGAGATATCAGTGTCTATGGATGCCTGATCAAATCATTACTCACCTCCAATTTCAGAAATTGGACAAGTGGTTCGCTGATCTTAGTCCACAACTCCTCAAGCACAAACTGTAACATGGAAGAAATGGATGGTCTATGCCTTAGTAGGGGCCTTTTGCGGACCGCTCGACCTACTATGGAAGTCTCCAACCGAAGATATTCGTCATACAGATCTTCCAGAGTTGGGTGTGCTGTCTCGTCAGGGGGATCCGGACATTCAGAACGACCCGACACAGATATAGCGTTCAGGATTTTCACCAAACTCGACAGTTCGACGAAAGTCACGGGTAGTGTGAGGTATTCCATGCCATTCCCAGATATTATAATTGCTCCGCTGATTTTGCGCGTTATGCACAACATGATGACAGGACCGTCCAGTCTGTGCTCTAGCTGCCGAATGGTCGAGGAAATGGATCCAGGAAGGAGGAACTTCTCGAAGCCCTGTTGCTGACGAATTTCAGACAAGACAGTGTCCCATTCGGTCTTCAGGTGTCCTACGCTCAAGGAATCTTCGTGGCTGGCCATAAGAGCTGTGATCTCGTTCGGTGTTGAGGTCGCGTCCACTTCAGTCTGACGAGTCTGGAATGAATCTTTCTCGAGTTGCCTGCCGATTGTCTGGAAACGTTCTGCAAGATCCGGATGCGATTGGATTAGGTCTGACAAAGGAGTACGCAGTTTTAGAGCTTGACTCCAGAAAAGAGAGCGTCCTTGCTCCAAAAATTCTACGCCGTCCTCCACTATTCCTGCTTGGAGAGCATGGGAGGCAGCAGCGAGACCAATGCCATTGGTGTTGGTAACACCACTTCTGAGCCTTTGCTGCCGTGATTCAAGGTCGGTGTTGACCGTCACCAACTCTGGTAGCATCTGGATCACAGTACGATATGCTTCCAAAGCAGACGGATCTCCTGTTTCTTCTGCACTAGCTGCCCAAGCTTTAGCGGCTCTGAATCTCTGCGAGGTTGCAGCACTAGGATGGTTGGCTGCATGGCGAAATGACTGTATCCCCTCTTCTAGTTGATCTGGATTCCTCGTAACTCTGTACATCCGAAAGCAAGCTACACCAAGATTCCCAGACACAGTGCAATTCTCCTCGTGGCTTTCATCGAAACCTGAAAGACATAGACGAATCAAGTTCATTGGCCTTTCCAGGTCGTCTTCATTCGCGTCGGGTTTATTGTCCAATAGTATGCCCAAGATCGTACCAAGGTTCCCGCAAATGAATGGATAAGACGGATGCTTATCCGTCATCAACGCGAGGGCGTCTTCATACAGAGCAGTTATCGCCTCGAGCTCCTTCAATTCACCGCCAGTCCGATGATATCTCACCCACATAAGACCTGCCATGTTACTCAGCGAAGCCAAGCGATTCTCCGTGGTCGTCGGCGGAAGCTTCAGAGCTTCTTCTTCGAGTTCCATCGCCTCCTGAAGGTAATGGTATTCGTTGTATTCCTCGAAGGATCTGCGCAAAACAATCGAAAGATTATTGAGGACCATTGGTCGATCGTCATGTGGGTGTGGCACCAGTTCGAGAGCTTCTCTGAGGCATTTGATAGCCCTGTCGATGGCATCGGTCTGTCCATCATAAATGAACTTCGAGCGTAGCATATAGCCCAGAAGGACGAGCGATGTGTGTCGCATTCGGTGCTGTCCTCCCTGAATTTCAAGAGCTTCGAGTTGGGTCGAGATGGCACGGTCAAGGTCGTCGATGCTACCGATACGACGGAAGCGTTCATTGAGTACCGCGGATAGGTGACTGTGAATGGACCCTGCATGTGGACCAGACCGACATAAACGGTCATGCTGAAGGAGCTGTTCATATATCTCCACCATTTCTTCAATATCCCCCTCCTGTTGAGACGAGGTACCAAATCTTGCGAACATGAATTCTGCCAGGTCCCGCTGATTATCTTGTAGATTGGTGTCGTCAGGATCGGAGAGCGAGAAGGCAATCACTAAGCGCTGTAACTGAATGGCTTGGTTCATCATTGTCCCATCCTGACGAATGCGAAAGACTTCTGCCATGGCTTGAGAAAAGCCTTTCATTGCTTTGACGTAGTCCATGACGGGTATCATGGGTGTCAGTTCGAAAACTCTTCTTCGCAACGCGAGCACTTCTTCTGCATCCTCTTCTGTCCTTGAAATATCGTAGCGAGCGACGAGGATGTCAGCGAGGTAACCGTAGTACCAGCTATCCAAGTCAAAATCCATTCTCTCGAATAAAATCATTCGAAGGAGGTTGACTACATGGTCTAGATCGTCAACGTTGTGAAAATGCTTATATCGGTCTTCAATGAAGCTTGCCAGATTAGACACCCTTGTAGGGTAGTCATGATGGCCCGGATCCGTCGCTGCGACAATTTTGCGATGTAGGGTGATTACAACATCAAGGTCTTTGGGATTTTTTGTGGTAGAGAACCGTTCAAATATGCCAACAGCGCTATTGTGAAGCAGTGCGACCAAGATGTCGTCCCAGCCTGGGATATCCTTCAGCGATCGATGAGTCATAGCCCACCAAGATTATTCAAGTTGCTGGATAGCTACCTCTTCTCTTCTGCAGCGTTCCGTGCTTTCGATTAACCATAGGACATCCAACGCAGTGTATTGTCGACCTTCTTTTGGGAACACACCGACGATGACACTCGTCAGCGGCCCTCCAGAATGAGAGTCTGTCAAATTAAATTTGTTGATGACTTCGACCTTTAAAAGGGGGTATGAACTTAGGATTGAGGTTGCGTATGAAAGACTCCAGCGAGAGATTGTTACTCACATTTGGTGGTAGGGACATTTCGAGCACAAAGTCGTCCGTTTTGTATACCTGCTTGTTCCAATAAGATTGGTCGATGTGATATATCTAATACCTTTCTTTCAAGGCTGTGCGCACAGGTACCTGTCAAGCTCTGAAGGGCGTCCGTGGCATGCGACCTCCGTATCGGCGCATCTATTGTTTCCTGATGAGAAAGCATCAAGGCTGATGGTGCCTTATTAGTAGTTAGCCAATCACCAATCTATTGTAGGCCATCATATCGCAGAGTCGCTCTGGAGTATCTGTGTAGCAATTGCTCCAGCGATTGGTGAACAACAATGGTTACGGGATAATTGGGTGGATAATGCAAAGGAAACCAACTGGGCATAGGTTGGCTCCCCCTTGCGTATCGAGTTACTAGTATCAACATAATACATTCGAAGACGCATCGTCAATACATCTTCAAGTTCAAGCTTTCGACTAATTGTGTCGTCCATCCGAGAATCGATTTACATGGGAGGCAGGATCATCAAATACGGGTCAAGAATCAAAAATTGCACCATATGCCGCTATTCCCCTGGTGTTCATAGCGTATACGACCTCCTTTGTTGCAGCCCTATTTGAAATGGTGAATACTGCTTCAGCCTGGCTCTGCTGTACAAGCCAGTAGGTCAGTGAAATCAAGTCGGGTCGTCCGAGAGTCTTGGTGTTCCAAACGACGGCATCAGGGTCAGCTTCGAGGACTGATTGTACAATCTCGGGCCCATAAGTCGATTCCGGATTGGGTGTTGACCAAAGAATTCTGCAAGCAGTCGATTTGGCAGTGAATAGGGAAAGGCATGGTCCGATGCCTGAACCAGTGGCGACGACGACGATCCGTTTGAACAAGCGTGATGTATAGAGGACACCATGAAGAGGAAAACCACGAGTCCACAGCTTGGTAGGAGGGTCCGTAATCGTGCGTTTCGTCCAATCACCAGCATTGGATACCACAATGGAGAAGCCGATTACGTGTCCATTGTCATCCTTCTCTGGAATTGTTGCAAAAGCGTGCCATTCGTAAAGCGGACGGTCTGAGAACTTGATGCCGTAGAAAGGTTTGATGGTGCGATATTTGAAGTGAAGGCGAATAGCATGGTTAGAGAGTATTTCTGGGTAAACATCCCGACGTCTGAGCTGCAACCATGATATCACGGAGCAGGCAGTCGAGATGCAAAAGAACCAGAAATTGGGTGACTTGACGAGGAAGGAGGCAATGGGAATTCCTGCTTGATTCGCCATATATTTCGCCCTGAGACCTCCGTGAGCCCAGAAGGTGGCGACGGCAATCCATCCAGCGAATCGGTGTCCTGCCTCAAAATAATCATGAAAGAAGTACCTGAACCGAGGGTGGGCAGTGACCAAAATGACAATAAACATGGCCACCAAAGCAAAGGACATTACGATGTTGGCGAGGTTCTCCGTGGTCTGGTCTAGAACATACATCCTGGTAATCAATCCGGTGTAGAAGAGAAACCAAACAACGGCAGCAGTTGCGCTGCCGCTGTGGGCACCACCGTAGTGATAGACCTTTGCCAGGCGCTGGCGGATGAACAGGGGGAAAGAATGGGGCACGCAAGTCGCAGTTTCATACAAAAGATTGACGAAAAGCTCCTGTCTGAATAGCATGGCAACCATGAGGTTGGCAGACGCTGCAGTCATGACGTCTCTGGCGCGTGGAACGCCATTCGCCTTGGAAATAAAGAAAAAAAAAGCGATGATGTTGGCCGTAAAGATGACGCTGAATATCTTGCGGTACGTTGTGAAAAAATGGACTATAGCGGTCGTCAGATAGTGTGTCTGATAATTACGGCACAAGACATACAATGAAGATATCGAGTCAAGTCTGTCCCGATCATCCGGGGAAGAATAACATCACTGGGCTTGAAGTCGATGGGCTTCGGGCTCAGCTTCCTAAGAGAATTTGTTCTGGCAGCCGCTGAAACAAGGACGCTTCAGTGGAAGAACATCGAGTATCGAAAGTGACATCTACCGGGTCGTTCTTCATCCTCCTTGACGCGATTCATGACACTGGGGGAGGGCATGGACGTGCTGAGAGTGCTTTATGAGAGCAGAAACTACCAGAGACACACGACTGCGGAAGACGATTTAAATACGGCAAGTCGAGAAATCCCACAAAGCTGGGTACCTGGATGGTACTTCTTTACGGAAAACGGATGATCAGCGAGTTTACGGATCCTCCTCGTATCAGCGGAAGAATTAATCGTTGGCTTGCGATTCCGCTTGACAGACGACAAGTTCTCGTGGTCATGATGTGTCTAGACAAGACTTGACAGCAATATGTTTGTACTCGTCTCCCACAGCGGTCATAAAATGGGACTAGTCGTTGAGACGACGTCAGCGACTAAATGGCCTACTAACATAGAGGATATCAGCGACCAAGTGAAAATAACGATTGCAAGCGAAACATGGTCACCGATATCATCCATCCTCGCCTCGAAAGCATTGGCATGACCCATGCAAGCGTGTTGCGAGTAGTCTTGCTGTCGATAGCTCTGCGACCAGTTCGTAGCTTCCTCCGCTTCCTCCGCTTCCATCTCTCCCGATATTCTATTCATGGCTTTCGGGAAGCTCAAAATAGCCAGCCGTCGTTATTCATGGGGTCCTCCCACGTCAAATGTGAATAACTTGCTTTACATAGCCTTCGGAGACTGTACTCAGGCTGTCGCCGTCGAGGTCTTCCCTTGGACTTCCAAATTGCTTCGGAAGCAGGAACAGCGCTAATCGATGGCTTCAGAAATATCTGAACCCAAGACCAGCACGAAATACTAGGGACCATATGTAAAGCATATCTGTAAATTCATTTCGCATGAGTGCTAGAGTAACGTACCTCGAATGCTGTCAATTGTTCCTGGATCCCAGAGTGGGGTGCAAGGACGAGACTATTCATAGAATGGGTAGACATCAGGCTTTCCGCTCACCACTCTATGTTCACACTTGCCATCAATAGACAAAAAGAAGTTCTTCGAATGCCAAAAAGCGCATGGTAGGGTGTTCATATTGCTGTGATTCATCCGACCCGAAAGTTGTCGAGTCGCCCAGGGGTCCCATCCTGTATATCTGCTCGAGTAAGAACTTGAACTTAATCCATGTAGTATCAGAGAACTCGCCAATTGTGATCAGTAGTGTTTCTTCCAAATTCCGACAGACGGGGATGAAAAGTGATCTGTGGCGTGTTTCCCTCGCAAGCGGTATTAAGTCGCAGTCCCTGAGAGCTGAAGACTTGAAGATCGTCATGCCTTGAACGGCTTGCTATGTCATAACCTCGCGTGACTGGAAAAAGGTACGTACCTGAGTCATGAACAAGACGGCTGCCGTTGATCGCTTTGGCTGTCGAATCTGCATAGAAGACAGCCAACTTGACATCGCATTATGTGCAACACTGAATGTGATCTGGACTCCGGTCTAGAAATGTCGATAGTAAAGGGTGCTTGGATCAGTAGAGAGTCCTGATTCTATCCATCACTTTCACATCCACTGAGTTAGAAAGAGGCGGAGGCGACGATGTTTGAAACATGGCTGCGCATAGTATATGAAGGACTACGGCATAGAAGCGATGTACATGAGGAACAGTAGGCAGGCCGAACATTCACTGCTATGCTTACCTTCCTAATACTGGACAAATTCATTTAATTCGGCACCCCGCTCTCCAGTTGTATGTATGAGTAGTTTCAATCAAGTTGGTGCAATTTCATCCTAGGACGTATTGGTAGTGATATTGAATGATTATCGATTATGTTCCGGCCTCAAGGAGTTCACTCTTGAGCAGGCTCGGACATGTCTTCAACACAAGAAAACGAGCTTGTAGCGGATGCGGAGAGTACAGGCTGAGGAGAGGAAGAAAATGGTCAACGTTCGGTGACAGTGACAAGTAAGTAGTATGACACGTGGCTGTGACCAAGGCCTAGGCCCTCAGGTGGACTGGCCTCAAAGGCGACGCAAACAAACAGTGCCAAAGTTTCTGGATTTTCAAGTCTGCCTTTTCGTCGTTCCTCCAGGATTCCGCATGTCATCTTCATAGTGGCCTTGTCATCTCCTGCTCTAGTCGTCGATCGCCTTCCTTCATACATTGATCTCAAAGGGAACCGATCCTCAAAGAAGTTCGACATTCGACCTGTCATAGTGCTTGCATAGTGCTGCCGGATCATGGGTGCCGCGGAATCAAATTTGAAGCCATCATTGGATTTCGAGAACATGGACCTGTATGAGGTGCTGGGCATAGCGCTGGACGCGTCAGACGACGAGATCAAGGTGAGCACAGTAGTATTTGACGCTTGATCACCTCCGCTGACCCGGTGCATGGCTTGAAGCGTGCATTTCGTCAACGGGCGCTAGAAACACATCCTGACAAGAATCTGGAAGACAAGGAAGAAGCAACAAAACGTTTCCTAAAAGTACAAGAAGCCTTTGAGGTTTGTCATGTCCTCTCCTTAGTATGCTCTCATTATAATTGTCTAGCCATCATTCAGACTCTCAGTGATCCTTCGGTGCGTTATTTGTGCTGCTTCGAATGAAGCCACGCTCACAATTCTAATGAAAGTGTAGAGCAGAGCGGCATATAACTGGAAGAGAGAAAACCCTCCTTCACCGTCTCATGAACGACATGCCGACCCCATGTCAGACTTTATGCCAGGGCAATGGGGTCCAGGGACTCAAGGCCGCACAAGCTCGTCGTCAAAACTCCCGAGAGGCTGGTTCGGATGGTTTTTATCCCTAATATCTGGCGTTCTTGCATTCTTGTTTTCCAAATTTCCGAAAAGTTGGACTGAGCCCTCCGATCCATTTTTGCGGTTCATACCCGAAGAATATATCGCTCGTAACGAGCATATCATGCGCCCTCATGGAATTTCTGCCAAAGATATCTACGACTACATCCTGTCGATTGACAAGAAGAAGCCTACATGGAACGAGAATAACCAAGATCAGGTATTTTTAAATTCAGTGTTTAAATAAGTCCAGGAATATTCTCAAAACTTACATTTTTCACCAGTCGTTATTCACGCTGCTGCAAAATCTCTTTGAGTGCCTGGCCTACGATGAACATCGATGGGGAAGCACAGAATGGTGTCCCAAGCTCGGTCGCGGAACTTCTGCCTGGTGCCGAGAGGATAGTCCAGGGGTCGAACACTACGCTCAAGATTTCTACGAGTACTGGCTAAATTTTGAGACAAAGAAGCCCTTTGACTGGATCAAGCCTTACTACACCGACTCGCCAGAAGATCCATGGGTCATGAGGTACCTCGCTTCTCTGCTGTTTTTTTCCTGCTGCTCAGAATAGTCATCCTCAGACAAGTTGCGAAGAAAAACCGGGAGATCCAGGCGCAAGTTCGAGAAGAATATAACCAATTTATTCGCGTAAGCCATTCTCGATTTCATTTGAGGAGGAATGCAAATTCATCTCTTCTCCAAAGAACCTCGCCGAGAACATGCTGGCTGGGGATCCCCGATTCTTGATGCACGTCTATTTGCACTATCACAGAGAGGGCAAGGCTCCATCAGACGCTTTTTACCGTAGATACATTCAACGATCTCGAGCCCGTGCAAGCCAACCTCCACCCCGCTCACAGCCTACAGCATCTCCCCGGAACGCTCAGCCTGAAGAAGAAGAAGAGAAGCCGAAAACAAAGAAACAATCACGGAACCAAAGGAAGAAGCAAAGTCAAAGACACAAGGCGAATCAAAAGAAGTCCTGGTGACCCGGTATCTCGGTCTTCTTGGAATTCTTTCTACTATTATGATTTCTCGGAGATGGTCAATTTTTACTATGCCCATGATAATCCGTTCCATATAACCATACCCTAATATTCACTGCTCTCTGTAGTCCCTGATGTATTCTGCTGCGGATAAGCGATGAAGAACTGTCAGCGTCCGTGGAAAGAGCTGTCAAGCTTGAGCGTGTCAAACTTGGACATATCTGCAGATCTGGCTGTTGTCAGTCTGACGACGAGCTGGTAGAATGAACATATCCAGGCTCAGTCTAGTATTGTATTTTGACATCACCTTTCTTTCACGTTCTTATCTTACTCCCCGTACAGCATCAAGGGTGAGATGTATACTCGTATCGGACTAAGTAGTATGTATATACGTATGGCACTCTTAGCATAGGAGGCATCCAGACTGACATAAATATACCATCCACTTCAATTTATCATGCAATAGGAAGGACTTTTGCTGTGTCGTCATCATCCGCCACTCTGCTCGCCTCCCGTCTGCCACGGAATACGGATTCCTCTGTTGTGACCAACACACCCTCGCTCAACTCAAAAGCATCTGTGTTCAAGTGGCCAGGTCGGAAGTTCATCGTTGTTCCCGATCGCTTGTATGTCGAACTCTGCTGTGAGGTTTCTGACATGGCGGACGCCTCTGCTCCAATTCTCATCCTGCTGTTGAGGACGACCATCATTGAATTCGAGTAGATCTTGCCCAAAATCTCGGATGGGCAGAGGTAGTAAGACGTTCCATTGATGTTGAGGAGGACGAGGTTTAGAATGGCGACGGCAGCTGGAGGGTGGAAAGGAACAGAATTCAGCAACACGCCACTTCGGAAAGACGTGGTTGGCGTACCAGTTATTGTCCCTGTCTCAATGACCAACCTCATAACTCGTCTGATACCAGCCCGCGTGGTCTCTGTTGCTTCAGAACTTCGGACTGAGAGCTGAGATGTGCAAGTCATTAGTATGCTGTGTGCCAGAGGTGTTTCTTTTGCTTACATAGTAAGTCATGGCAACAGCAATAATCACATCGCAGACGGCGCTTCCTCCATTCCACACCTTGGCAAGATAACTTAGCAAGCATATATCTGCCAATCGGACAGACTTACTCCGGCAGCTATAGAGTATGAACGACCAAGGAGGTCTGTGAAGAGGAGCGCGCGCTTCAGAATAACAGCGCAAGCAAATGCTCCGCCTAGCTGGAAGACGGCGAACTGAGAAATAAGAGGTCAGCATTACGTCAGCGACGTTGGGCAAAAACTGACGAATAAGATGATGAGGGCAATCCAATTTGATTGGGACAACACCCTTATTCGATAAGCGTAAAACGCTTCAGCAATGAACGCGACTAGGAGGCGAAGCGCACGTCAGCTTCTGGCGCTGGCAGACGAAGACTTTGCTCACCAATCCCTGTGATCACAGGTACGTCCAACCACGACAGCTCAACATGGTTGAAGAACGAAAAGTTCCCATAACCAACACCAAAAACATGGTAGGCTGAGCGGGTGATGATGATCGCCTGCAGAATCTCCAACACCACGACGGTGTACACCATCACCTTGTTTCGCAGAGGATCATTAGGGAAGGCGAGGTAGTACAGATCTGCATATGGAGCAATATGAATGGTCGTCGACGATGACTGGCACGATGTCAACTTACACACTTGGACTGCCAGGATGCCAAATAGGCCCCAGTGGAACAGGTACCCGAAGAGCTACAGACGCCGCTTCAGAAAATGCCCTATAATTCCTGCTTAGGAATATAAACGAACTCGGGGTCCGGTCCTGAGAAAACATGAGGCTTTGCAGACAGACACCTTGTGTCAACAAAACGGACTTACTCTAGCTCAACGTGGTCAGGAATCGCAGGGAGCATTGACGAATCCATAGCTAGAGGAGTAGACGAGGACTAGAATGACTCCTAGGGAAGCGGTTGGCTGGGAGGGGAAGGGAAGGGAGCGAAATGGTCAGCGGATGTGCTTTGGTATTATATATAACATACCTCAGTATTCTTGATCTTCTATCCGATGACTGTGGAAAGAACTGCCAGAACGCAGGCCTCTGAGTAGGTGCGCCGTGATGCATGGATCGGTGAGCCTGGAAGCCGAATTGGCAGTGACATTGAGAAAAAAGTGGTTATTTTGAGAGCCAAACCTGACGACGATTAGGATGCGTGCTGATCAGTCAATTCTGATGAGAATTAAGGTTATTTGGGAGCTTTTCATAAGAAGGGTCTTTCTTCTACAATCTTTGACGAAATGGAATGCAATAGTGACTGCCAAATTTACGAGTGATGTTGGAGTAGATGGACTTTGCCAGCTGCGAAACGATGGATTCTGAGGAGCGCCCCTGAAAACACGTTGGCAGGGAGCGCTAGCAAGAGATATATGCCAACTGCCCGACTTCCCGAAACCCTGGAACCACTAGCTCTGCCAAGGAGACGTCCACGAATAAATCGCTCGCTGATAGACAAGGCCTGCGACGATTCTGGACGAAATTAGCCTGGGCGGCGCGGAAAATGGCGACAAGTAAACGTACAAATGAACGTCTTGTTGATCTTCTTTCAAGTTGAACAGTGAATGGTCATCGCATGGTCAAGAAGCCTGAACTAAACTCTATTCTATGGCAAGCGATTAGCAGATTAGCACGAAGCTGAAGTGGAAACGCATCGATTCACCTAGCGCTACTCATGACCCTCCCTCTTTCCTCTCCCGTTCTGCGATCTCTCGTTCTCTTTTGGCTCTCTCGACTCTTGCTTCTGCCTCGAGCTCGCGCAGGACGGCCTGGCCCCAGAGCGCAACTCCTCCCTCCTCGTAGGCCTTCTGAAGTCGCTTCTCCGCCTCTGGCCAGCTCCAATCTTCTTGGACACCAAACGGAGCAACTTGGAGCACCGCTCGTCGCTCCTCATCAGTCTCAGGTGCGCGATGGATCCGTGATGCGAGCACCGGGACAGACGACCATAGTACAGCTCGCATTCGCTGACCAAACTCGCGGGCCTGCAGAGAGGTAGGTGAGTATGTTGTTAAGCTTGCATGAATATACAACCTACATCTTGAATACCTAATGCCATTTTAACTGTCCATATCATACCAAATCCGCCGACCGCTACCAGCCCAGTTGCAATGGCGAATGCTTTGGCTGCCAGCAGGCCCGACGACTTGTTCATACGCGACAAGCCGGTCATCAGCGACGCGCTTTCCTCGCTCAAGGCCTCCTTAATCGACTGGTGTAGGCTGACGTTTTGCGAGGTTGACGACGCGGAAGTCGTGGATGAAAGTGGAGCAATAGGACCAGACGACCTTCGAGGCGGTGGTGCCGTATTCCCAGATCTCATAGACATACGCATAACCCCCGCTCGTTGTCTACGAACCATGACGAGAGGAATGGCAATGGCAAGACTCGTTCCAATAAACTGCGCTCAGATGTAAATATTCATGACGCATGATAACATGGAAATGAGACCAAAAACTTACTGCAGAGATGGGAATCCATTTTGGTACTCGACTACGAGAGTCTTCCTCCGCTGTCTCTGACGGTGGTGAGGACGTTGAGGACGTCGGGAACGATGAGGACATGTGCCACGCAATTTTCGGCGATGCTGCCCGAGACCTCCCGACCTGCCGAGCCCGCTGCTATTTTTGGATCAAGGCAGCACTTTGCTCAACGGTCACCTTGCGGTCACCTCAGGCTGCAGAACACTACATTCCTCTCTCTCTCTCTCTCTCTGCTCTCATAGTCATATAATCAAATATTCTAAGCAGCATACATTGTAATTTGGTGACGCCAAATTGGGGCAAATCTAGCGAATTTCATTTATTTATTTAAAGTCCCAAAAGACTAGGTGACTAGAGACTCGCATATCAAGAGATGTTAACCTACGTGTATGTTCGTACCCATTCCGACCTATGCTATGACTGAATCAATTTAATTGTCAGTCCTTTCCAAAAGGAAAAACCTGAGGACAACTGGCGGCTCCTTCAAACTGAATGATCGGGGAATAAAAGAAGTCAAGGTTCTTGTTCAAGGCCTTTCGCAAAGCACCGGTAGGGTTGGGGTAAAGACTTCGGACGGTCTGGTTCACAAAATTCGTGTATAGCAGACAGCCGGTGCTCAGATCTGCAGATGTTGGATCCACAACATAGTTATTGACCCCGCCAACGTTTCGACCAGGAGCGATTGGGTGTGCGGCGGCAACCTGACTAGCGCCGTCCGTACCCTTGGGACCATTAGCACGGAAAAACCCATCGGGCATACGGCTGTCCTGGAAGAACCCACGAGCGACCTTCATGTCCAATTGTCCGTCATCTTGTCGCCCATCGACGAAGAAGTTGATAGCGAAGACGGACTCGCCGTACGCAGTGAAGTAACGTGGAGACACAAAGGACATGGTCGGATTTGTGGCAATGGAGTCCTGGATGCGCTGCCACCTGTACTCGCCAGCGACAGTCAAGTTGTACTTTCCAGCGCCGAACTTGTCGGCGAATTTGACCATCTGGATCGCTCACATCAGCATACGTGACTGGCTGTATAGAATCATTGACCTACCTCGTCGAACAAAGTCTCGTTGAAGTCGTGATTATTACCAAAGAAGAAGTCGGCTACGAAGAAAAATCATCGAGGGTTCGAACTTCATCTATCTGGTAAAGGAGACTACCCACCACGAGTCATGCTGGTATCCCCTGTTGGAAAGATTTTCTTGAGATCAGTTCGACTTCTGACATGACGAGGTCGAACTTACCCTCAAAAACGGCATGTGTATCAAGTCCTCCAACAATAGCTGGAGCAGGTGGAGCAGGTCCAGTGAGCGGGGTTTTCCCACCAATACTCAACTTGTCCGTCAGCATGTTGCCATCTACTAGATGAGCTGCGTATGTGAGGAAAATGGCCAGACCATTTAGCATATTAAAGCCTGTGCAAGGTCGATGTCAATAACGGGAATTTAGGTTGAGGGCGTGAAATACGCTACCCTCTTGAGCGGCTTCAATTATTTGGGAAGGGCTTGCAATCCCATTTCGTGGAAGATACTGCAAAGACGTCGACCATCAACAATAGGAAGAAAATATAAATCTGGTCCGAAACTCACCCCATGCGAGGCAAGTGTATTGAGACCAGGACAAGGTCCACGAATATCGCCTGGTCGAAGGGGCTGCCACGGATGTGCTTTATCGTTGACGAGCTTGGCTGACGTGTCCTGCAGAGGCCCAGGGGGGCTTGCTGGTTCACGGACTTCAAGCATCGGGATAATCGCCTCTAGCTGTTCTTTCGACAATCCGGCCAAGGAGCCATGCGCTGGGAAAGCGATGACCCTATGAGTGAATAGAGAAAAAATTGCAGTGTAAAATATTGGGAGACGCATTTGAGATGATTGCCTTGAATGCAGCAGACGCGTCGAGGATGCGCTCTGAGATAAAGAAGGTTGCTCAGGCTGAGCTTTTATAGCTTCTTCAGTTCCTTGTACCCACTCTCTGAGCCTTGTGTACCATTAGATGTTAAGATCTATTAAGCGTCCGCAGTGCATGCATCCTTGTCAACGAACTTCTTCTGTCCCTCCGCAGTCCGTTTTAAGGCCAGTACGGTTTGCATTTGTTTGAATGCCCTGCATAATTATGTCTTCTGAGTGCCTTCTTTCCCTTAAATCGATGACATTCAAGAGAAATATTAGCCCCAAATTTGTTATTCAACAGCGCCGAGAGGGAATGCTCACTTATCGTGTCTTGAAGAGTGGAGTTCGACATATGGTTCACATTGATCGTTCCTCATGTTAACTTTACCTCTTCCACGAGACGAAGAAAAATCGGCCCCTGGTACATCATTTTGTAGATGGCCAGATCAAACCCAAGCATTAGCAGTCAAAGTCTGCAAGCAAAGTCACGTAGACTTCGTACGCAATCCAGGTGCAAGCGCTTTGTACTCGTGAGCTCATAGACTCAGATTCTGTTGTGAAAGAACAACATTCGGTTGACTTTGGGCTTCTTTCTATAAAACTGCGGGTAGCCCAACCCTTTGTACAGGCAAGATATCCTGCTTCTCCCGTTCCATCAAGAACTATTGAATGAGTTGGCCAGTGCCATGAGGAGTCCGTCGCGTCCTGTCTTCTTCCGTCACGCGTTTGAAGATCAACATCACGTGCGCATCCAACCGTCGCCGTCGCCGTCGTGCCCCTTTCGCTTCGTTCGGAACCATAATGCACAACTGCTCTGCAACACATATATCTGTCTTTCCCTTTTCCTTATTGCTGAAACGAGGTCTCCATATAGCCAAAGGAGCTGTCTAAGGCATTTGATCCTAATTTAATGATGGAAAGCTGATGCAACGTCACGACTTGTAGCCTCAAGTTCAAGAGTACTACATACAGTGAGAGGCATTACGATACTTTCAGGGTCTTTCTTTCTGAAATAAGTATCTCCAGTGAACTTCTTGATAGCATAGCTCTCCCAGCTCGCACAGCATTTGGACACTGAGCCACGAAATTGCCCAGCTCGTCGCTTCTACAACCTTAGCGATAACGAGGCTGTGCTCAGACATTGGTTGATACTCAGGCTGTCTGGACCTTTTTCTTGCTCGTTTTCCATCCCACTCTCTTTGCAACGCACGTCCTAAGCCGCCAGGCAATCGTGAAATGACATCTATCTCCCATGCAATCATCAATGGAGGAACGTTCACGCATTACAACGGCCAGCAGACCAACATTAACGTCGCCGAATGTATGATTTCCCTAGCTATATCCTACGTATCGGGACTGATTCTCTTATCTTGATCAGCTGGCTTCACACTTCTCAGGAAGACCGTTGCTCATGGAGCTTTCCATAATTCTGGTGAACGCTTTGATCCTCCTAGGTGTCATCCGAACACACGGGTAGCTGTCATCCGCAAGATCAAGGACTGGATTCTGGGACAGGATCCAAATACACGGAATGCCTACATTGTTTGGCTACACGGTGCTGCCGGCGCTGGCAAGTCAGCTATAGCACAATCTGTTGCTGAACTCTGCTATACTGAGGGGCGACTCGCTGGTAGTTTCTTCTTCGGCCGCTCTGATCCAAACCGGAACCATGCACGAAGCTTCATCGCCACCCTTGCCTATCAGATTGCGCTGTCCATTCCCGTCATGCGCCCTGAAATTAATGCCATCATCGAGCACAATCCTCTCATCCTCACGCATTCCCTACCTGACCAGTTCTCAGCGCTCATTGCGCGTCCACTTTGCGATTTGTCAGCATCGGCGGCCATGCAACAATTCGATTTTCCGAATGTCATTGTGATAGATGGCCTCGATGAGTGCTTGGACCGCCGATCGCAGACTGAAATACTCGACGTCATCGTACAAGGCATCACGAAGTATCACCTCCCCTTCCTCTTTCTCGTTGCTTGCAGGCCGGAAATGGAAATTTCGCAGCGCTTTAGCTCTCCCGACACCACCGATATCCTGACCCGTCTTCATTTGGACCGGTCGTACCTCCCAGACCATGACATCGAACTCTTCTTACGTGACAATTTCAGGGACATCGTGGAAACCCATCCCTTCAGGCAGCATATTCCAACTCCCTGGCCTTCCGAGGAAAATTTCCAACAGATAGTCCGCAAGTCATCTGGCCAGTTCATCTATGCATCCACTGTAATGAAATTTGTGAGGTCCAATCGCCATCAGCCTCATCGTCGCCTTGACGCCATATTGAGTCTCCGAACTGAACCCGGCAAGCAGCCGTTCGAGGAACTGGACATGCTATACCTGCACATATTCTGTTCAGTCGGTTCTGTACAAGATGTTCTCCCCATTATAGCTTTTCACCTGATGACTGGGGCAAATTTTGTCAAGTCGATAGAGCAACTATTTTCTTTGGAAAGCGGGGAAATTGCAGTCCTCTTTTGTGACCTAGCTTCTATCATCGCTCTCCATAAGGAAGGCACAGGAATTTATCTCAAGATTTTGCACGCTTCTCTATCCGATTTTCTCCTCGACCAGGCTCGCTCACGTCAGTTTTACATTGATTTGAAATTGCATCATACCAACCTTGTAACACGATGCCTTCGATTTCTTGGAGGTGCGTATATCTCCAGCGTCAACCATCGGCGACAATCTATAGAGCCCTCATTGATAATCCACAGATCAAGCACTAACGAGTGCGTCAACGCATGCTGCACATACCCTGGCGTTGAACTTCTTTGTCCGTCATTGGGATCAGTGCACCCAGAGCGCTGATCTTTGGGGCGTCATCTCTTCTTTTCCTCTCTTGAAATTTTACATGGAGCGAGCGTCATTTGCAAGATATCAACAAGCAGATTCCTCCGCTATCCGTCACTTCAACTTTTATTTTCTGCCATCCTTCTTCTCATTATTGAAACGCATGAGCCCGGTACGTCTTTCGACTCCCAACAGGGTGCTTTAGCGTTCTTATCTTGTGTCGCGGACTAGGGTCACCCAGACGGGGAGTTTGTCCTCCAACATCACCAGTCAATGATTGACAGTTTAATCCAAACCCACCTGGAAGTATATTACGAGGACACCCAGCTGTCATTTCTCGTTTGTCTCGTCGACTTCTTTGTAAACAACAGAGCCGTCACACCCTACGACGTAATTCGTGATTCTGGATTGTTCGAAACCGACTCGGACTTACGCGATGACGACTATCTGGCCCTCACCCTCCTCCCAGACAATTCTGCAGATCACTGGAACTACTACGAAATGTTGGAGGAATTCTTGAAAGATCCTCACCGATCCGAAATATTTTCATTGGACGAACGGAAGTATACGAGTGCTGCGAAATTCTGTCTCGACCACTCGGAAGCTGGCCCTCTTACTTTGGCAGGGAACCATTCGGTCGACGACGCCAATCTGCTGCAAGCTCGTCTGAACTGCACGGAATTCTTCCTGCAACGTGCGGATCTGTCAGTGGCGCTTAAAGACTCCTGTGAGAAGCGTTTGGCGAGGTTGGAATCAGAATCATTGGAACCATTGGGCACTGCAACAAGAGAAAAGAATGTTTTGAGGGCGTATCTGATGAGGAAGGACGTTGGAATAGATTAGTTTGACAGTTATGCGCGCTGTTGTTTTGGGAATCTTCCAAATATATGGTATTCTCACCTGAAGGGCGAGACTCTTAGAATACTGTGAGATCTTCGAACTATTAAAGGTGCGCCTTCAATGCGGAGCATCGCCGTGATAGACAGCCATCCTCATTATGCAGTCAATCGTGACTCCACCCAAGTAAGCCATTGACAGATTGACAAGACCACATCGTTTCCACAAGATATGAAATGTGCGAGAACGGTGTTTGGGGCATTCTACAAGGTTTCCCATACTTTGCCTATCACAACCCAACGTTCAGCGTTTATGGCCAATGTATTTCTCAAGGGACTTGAAGCCGGTGGTGCTGAAACCCAGCAGTGAGTCTGACATATGAAGTCTGAGCCCGAGTGAATGCCAAGCCTTTCATGATCAGGTTCATCTCGAATTGCACGCTGAGCGCTGCCTTGGGTAACTGTTTTCTTTCCCAGCGAGTCCTAGGTTTCAATAACCACATATTGCAGCCATTCTGTACTACGACTACACATTGACCTTGAAGCACGAGCTCAAGCGTTATTGGGGTCCAAGGCTGAAGTGGAGCACGGGCTCAGTATTATTCTTTCTCAACAGATATTCTGCGATTTTGGGGTATGGGCCAATCTTTCTTCTGACTCTCTGGTCAGGTCCAAGAGACGACAAGCTTAAGGTGAGGTCATATTGCCTTAGAATCCTCGTCTCCTGCTTATTGGCATAGTTGTGAGTACCTTGAATGGACACAAATGAAAGATAGCTTACTTCGACCGAGCCAGCTGCTTTGGTTTGAACCAATATCATCAGTACCTGATCGTCATCGTGCAAATCATAATTGGAGGTAGGGAAAGACCTTCATCTTCTGCAGTAACTTTGATGTCAATTCTTGCTAGCGATATCTGCCCTGAGAGTTTACGCTATCTACGCATGCAATCGACTTGTCCTCGCTTTGATCACCTCTGTTGGGCTGGGAGTAGGCGTCTATGGACTCGTATGTCCTTCGCGTATACGAATCCTGCTTTCTAAAATGATGTACAGCATTCGATTCTTACTCAACACAGCGCTGCATGGACGTTGGCTGACTTACCGACAAATGGGTGTCAATTCCCAGTAACACCCCAAATGTGAGCGGCAAATCTCTATCAGGACTCAAATTGACTCTCAACTCATCGTCACTGCAGGACTCAAGGTTTGTACTACACTAACAGGGCGTATATTCTGACAAATGAGCTAATGGCTACTAGCTTTGGGAAATGCATGGATTGGCCACCTATGCTTCGATGTCTTGGTATTCGTGCTGACCCTCTGTCGCTCTCTGAGGAGCGACTCTCAAGGGTTGGCCATCCTGGGAGTTATGCTGCGTGATGGTATGAGTCTCAGCCTTCTCACAGAACGACGATGGCTTATACTGAAGGCTCCTACTATCTAGGCACCATTTATTTCGGGTAAGCCAGTGATAAATGATTGCTTCGATCATGTCGCCATTTATCTGCCTCCAGTGTAATGGTACTGGGGGTCGTATCGATCATAATATCCTTTCGAGTAAGAAGTTGAACGTTGAACCCTTGGGCATTATACGTCTTCTGAACTTATCCAAAACTCTGACGTAGCTGTTCCCGGTCAGTGTTTATAGTATCATCCCCGTTGTATACTCTAAAACGGCAATGAACAGCTATACATGCAAGGAATGCCGGCGACCATAACAAGCGTGTAAGTCTGCCCATTCCATGACTGCTACGGGAAGAACGCTGATATGATAATCCAGGCTATCTTCAACTATGATCTCCAGGCTCATGCTCAATCTACGAGACCCGAAGCTGTATTCCAACGTGCGTAGTGTTGAAGTCCGTTCCGCTGTATCGCGCATCGTCTTCGAGTTGGGACGTGATTCAGTCGTTGATGGTCAGACTTTAGACGGGTCAGAAATATCGGAAGAAGAAATAATCTAGTTGAGATCTTTTATAATTTATTATAATGTATTTCCCATCCAATTCTTGACCTCGTTTGCTCCCAACCTCGCCCAGCCAGCAGGTTCCTAGATTAGATAAGGCGTAGATATTTTACCCAACATCGGCACCTTCGGCCCCGAGAACAATACGCCCTGTGGCGGTGTCGGTCCTAGCCTCATGCCACATCCGACTTGCTCACTGCGAAGCGCCATCTCGAGGCGTACACACCACATCACCTTTAGGCGTTCTTTAGATGGATTGCAAGACATGTGAGCTCAAACAACGACAGTTCTATTGCGAAAACTGCCTGAGGACTCAGTAAGCGGGTTCTTGTTTT
Organism: Gymnopilus dilepis; assembly: GCA_002938385.1. Taxonomy (NCBI): domain Eukaryota; kingdom Fungi; phylum Basidiomycota; class Agaricomycetes; order Agaricales; family Galerinaceae; genus Gymnopilus; species Gymnopilus dilepis. The sequence continues at coordinate 29,566 of NHYE01000387.1, forward strand.
CTGTATTCGTCATCTGAACATTTTGTACGACAGTATACATGATCTGCGGAGCCAGACCAGTCATTACGCCCTCGATCGAGATGAACATATAGCCAAGGCCAAAAAGTCTCTTGATGAAGTGATGACTTCTGCCAGACTATCGCGAGCGAGCTTGGCTGATTGCCAAAGACGAGTGGAAGAGCTGCAGTCTGGCCTGGCCAAATTGAGGGCGGAGAACGAGAAGAGTGAGCGGTTCTACGTGTACTCTGTGCTTATGAAGTTTCTGACACATCTTCTAGAGAGAGACAGGCTACGCGCACTACGCGAAACGCTAGCTTCTCGACGGCGCACGCTGTCGGCGGCCAAGCTTCAGACAACTTCTACTTCCAACCTCCATGCCACAATAGTTTCACCACCGCCATCCAAGGAGGGAATCGCACTCTCGAGTTTGTCAGGTACCATCGCCCGTGCACGCTCTGGGCTAGTCCAGGAGCTCGTCGAGGTGTTCAATGTTGTCGAAGTAGGCGGGCGGCCACCTATTGGAGGCAAGGCTGGCACAAAGGGCGAGTGGACGATTGGAGACCTGATTCTTCCGGTACCGGGCGACATGAGACGTACGTTTCTTCCTGCTACCTCCTAATGTTGACATCGGGACTCATCGGAATCCAATTCTACCATTAGGATACCCGCCAGATCATATCAACGCCGTTATAACCCATACGATACATTTCTTGTCTCTGCTTACCTTCTACCTCGGTATTAAGCTTCCTTTCGAGGTTGTTTGGACCGGTGGTAAGCTCGGCGTGGGTCAACCATGGATTGGAGCCGTCAAAGGCGGAGAATCTGGGGGTTGGGCAAGGTATGCAGCATCAACGTCAGACGTTCTTCATAATTCAGTCATGACCTTCTTGTTGCAGATGGTACGACAAGCACCCACTCCATCTCTCCTCCTCACCTACTCCTGCTTCTCCTCCCTCGACAAGGCCTCGGAAAGCGTCTCGCACCCACTTATCACCTGAAGGAATGGATTCCAACTCGCTGGCAGCCTCCATGATCTCAGCCGATCCACCTGCTTCATCTCCGCAGTCGTCATTCACCACGGCGCTCTCGATGCTGTTGTATGACGTGTCATACCTTGCCTACACGCAGAACGTCGAGGTGCCACTTAATCAAGCGGGCGATGTGCTGAGCAACCTCTGGATGGTGTGCTGTAGCTCAGAACTCGGAAGGTGAGCATGCTTCATTGACGTTCCATCTGCTCCGGGATTCATTGTATTTCTTCACAGGAGATCTCACGAAACATACCCGCTCCTCCCTCCGCCTACGCCTCCCTCTTTTCCTCTTGACTTTGCTCAGCTCTTACAAGCCACAACCGCCAATCCGGCTTCCAGACCACGTATACGACACGTCAGCAATAAAACTTCCTCCACGAGCGGGGTTAAGAGAGAAAGGACTATAGAAACTCCAAAAGAAGATGATGAGTGGGATCTGGTGGATGACGACGTCTGATTGCGGAAGGAGAGTGGTTTTGAGGCGTCATTTTGCATTTTTGGTCGAGCCATTAAGCTCCAAGTATCTGATTCGGAAATTCGAAACTAGAAGCCTTGCGACGGGCTTCATTTTATCGGGGTTCATGGGCGAGTGGAAGTATCTTGTGTTCTTTCCTCTTCTTACTGATGACCACCATAACAGACTTACCCTTGTCTCTAGCGGCATGATGGAGTTGGGACCTCTACAACCCGGTGTAGCCTGCCGCTTCAGTCCGCATTTTCTATATCCTGTTCGGCTCAGCAATCACGTACCTGATGCATAAGCTCCCCGCCTCTATTCATGGTCCGTCGACGTGGGCCCTGTAACTACGTATCTCTCATCTCTGACTCTCGTTGCTTTTGTCAAAATAGATGGCGTTCTGCTGATTGAATTATACGCACCCGTCTATGTGGCTGTGTTGTTAAGGTGTCTATCGTCCTCATCTCCAAACAGTCTAAAAATGGTGTCCACTCTAAGTGCTATCCTGCCAAGGGAGGGATTCAAACCGCATTCCAAGGATGTCGAGTTTTGTAAATGAACAAGTGCGCAATGTACGAAGTAATCCTTGACGCCACTTACGCCAAGAGCTGTGTCACCGGCGATCGTTGATAGCAATCGATTAGCGCCTAATGCCTCGATGAGGTAGCAGACATCAAATGCTTCAGGCCCAGCGCTCACCTTCCGAGGCTTCGACCGCCATCAAGCCAGGCATGATAGTGGTGAGGGTTCTTCTCTCTTAGTTCGTTGATTGAAGTTTACCTTTTTTCATTAGTCTCGTCCATGCGTCTTCCCTGATCACGCGTCAAGTAAGCCAACAATATCCATGCCTTTCTCTCATGGCTTGGAAATAATTCAGTCGAATCAGTGATGAAGATATTTTAGAGCCCCTATTAATCATCGAAATGCCTGGCCAGGAAGCCCCATTTATCATGATGCTTCCTAGCTCTGAACTCTGTCTCGCATTCCTGGCGGAGTACTTCATACTTGCCTACCACATACATGTATCATTCCTCGCCGTCGAATGGTCAATACGAGCGCCAACACCTACAACTACCAAAGTCCGCTTATCGTGACTGGACATTGACTATCAAGGATATGACATTCAAAGTCTACGGACCGTTGGCTGGAACCCCGTTTGGATCAACTGGTACCGATTGCAGCATCTTCGCATAACATGTCGCCTCGCTTTCTCCCTTTGTGAGTTGTCCATGGCTGTGCGACTTGAACTGCTTACTCATACGCCTCTGTGTAAAACCCGCCAAGGAAGGAAGGTTCTGTACCTTCTTGGCCTGCACTTGCCTGTTCGGTCTTCGGGGGAAGCGTCCTTCTCACCTCAGCGCTCGTCGTACTCCTCATGGTGCAGCGATCGCCTAGCATTTGGTAGCACAGACCAAATTCTATGTGACACAATCAGAAGGTGCTTTCTGGTCACCATATTTTTGAGCTTATTCTCACCTGTACTGGGCAGCTATCAACCGTCAGTCAGTGAATACATTTCTTTCGATATTCCTTCCAACAGTCATTGAAAGGACGGTTTTCTGATACGCCTTCCGTGATTGAGAAATTTTTTCTTTCGTGGGCAACGGTTGGGATGGCTGAGACGTTGTCCCGACTGCCGCAGCAGCAAAATATCCGGGACACGCCATAACTGTCAGGTCCGCCACACCATAAGGCCGTCATGGGCATGCAGATGCGGAGTTTCCCGCTAAGGAATGACATCCTGAAGATTAGCTAGACCTCAATACCCATGGAACGGGTAAGTGTATTTACCTCTTCCCTTATGTGCTGATTGACAACCCGAGAGAAACCTCAGGAAATACCCTGTACGGTCTTAGTAGTCTGAATACCCAAGGCTCCTTCCCGACACCAGTATTATTATCAGCGACAACTCTCGACGGGAATATTTTCAGTCGTCAAAGTGTCACCTAATGGAAGGAAATTTAGATAGTTTAATGGGTCCTTGGATGGTCTATGCACCGCTGCATGTGTTCCTGATTTTACGAATGCTATCTGAACAAGGCAACACCTTGGCCGTGGTCTCATGTCAAGTCCATGGTTTGATGCGGCGTGTGAGGTTCTACGGTTATTTTGGGTTGGTCTGGGAACTTGCCAAACTACTCCGTTATGATCTAGAAACCGCGGAGCTGACTGCTCAAGCGCTACAACGCCCGACCATGTACCGAGTAATTAATCGGATATAGGCGAGAGCTGCCGCAAATTCAGCAAAGACTCCAGTTTCTTTTTCTTCTGGTTGAAGAGAACTAAAGCTGCGTCCGGGATCTATCATTCGTTCACACAAACTATCGCCAAGTCATCGAAGTCATGAAGACATGGGTAGACGTTGCTTGATCTTCTTCAATGTGAATCCGTAAATAACTTTTTGCTTTCACTGATTAGATCACTCGGGTTAACGTGGTAGCCCGTAGAATTGCAGATCTGCCGTCTTGACGCTTCTTCTTAAGCAATAAATAAAACGGCCCTGGGCATTTCAATCTCCTTTCATCCTCCTGTGTCACCTCTAGCCATGGATGCAAATTCGACCATTCCAATGATCCCTCCTCATGTAGGAGCAAGGTGAGCTTTTCAGTTGCGATGGACCATCCATTTCGATTGATGTTATCCAAAGCACTGGACCACGGGTGAGTAACGTTCTTCAAGGCAGAGAGGCCTGGCTCAGACGAGAGATTTGCTGCTAGTTGCTGGGATACCTGTTCCACTGGGGTCTATTTGGAATATTCGTCGTCCAAGTCTGTAAGTTGATATGCACCGTTCTCTTCAGACTTTTCTCTCACCCTCGAAGACCTATACCACTTGGCTTTCCCCAACGATCCTTTGCGTAACAAGGCTCTTGTTTATTCGGTCCTAATCCTGGAGATTCTTCAAACAATCATCATAACTCGTTCGGCCTTCCACGTCTTTGGAGAGGGCTATGGAAACTTTTCCTTTTTCAATGATGTGGAGCTTGCGTGGCTAGATGTCCCTGTCCTTACTGGAATAAGTGCGTGAACAATGACTATAATGCTAGAGGCTATGAGGACTAATGGCCCACGTCTCATAGTTGCTTTTATTGCTGAAGGGTTTTATGCTTACCGCATAAAAGTCCTTTCGCGGTCCAACTGGGTGGCAGGCCTGGTTCTATTTGTGAGAGTGCCTATATGAGCTTAAGGAATCGCCACTTAATGAATGTGCAGTTGGCCCTCGTTCAGCTGGGGGGAGCAATCGCCGCCGCCGTCATCCTGAAGGATGCTGTCCTCTTCAGTCGTTTGCTAAGTCGCTCGTACTCCATCTCTGCTGGTGTAAGTATTCCTCCGTGACCTCAAAGATTGTCCTGATGGGTGATACAAGGTGTGGAATGGCGGCGCCGCCTTGTGTGATGTAGTCATTGCCATTTGCATGACTTACTACGTAAGAAGCGTCCTATCTATCCCGTAGGAAAGTGGTATCTGATTTCTTTTCATATAGTTATCGTCTCGAGGTTCAGGAGCAATGTACAGCACCCGCGTCGGCCTGAGGAAGGTGATCCGACTAGTTATCGAGACGGGGACCATAACAGGTCAGTTCTCACTTCCGCTGCTTGTGGAGCAGCAGCTAAGCACCTTTGTATATCTAGCTGCCGTCGCCATCCTGAACTTAATCCTCATTAATATTACTGGCACGTCCTATTACCTCGTTCCATCGGAAATATTGGCCAAGATATACTCCAATTCGATGATGGTTGTGCTTAACAGCCGTATGAGAATCGGTGTAGAGAAGACGTCTTCCGAGCAAAATACTACCATCCAGCGAGTGAGGACGGACATTCCTCGCACCACAGATGCTTATGAGCTGGGTGAGGGTGTGATGATTACTCGGGAAGAGGTGGTGTTCCCAAGTGGCCATGAGACGAGTAAAATCGCAAGTCTGACTCCAGACAAGGGGTACTACGTTTGACGGGTTGCATATGGACATGGGTACAACGCTTGATCTTATCGGGGACCATTGGTATTATTATTTGTATAACATTTACTGTATGTACACTAGGAGGAAAGACGTACAGGTAATGGCTGAACACTTTCCATATAAACCCCAACGGAAGATTCACTGCATGGTTCGCTTCTGATTTTCGGTCGTACTTGACCTGGTCTCACACCACTGGAACAGCATCGAAGATATACGAATCACTAACTAAAAAGGCAGAAGTCAGACGGGCGAGCTGAGAGAACGGCTTCAGACGGCCTCTTGAAACGACGGCTTTGGGATTACACTCGGATTTACGCTGATCGAAATCGACGACACCTTTGAAGACCCTGAAGGTACTGAAATGTAGACAGGGCGGCTGATGCTCCGATCCTTTCCGAGTGAATATCATTGCTTCTTGTCTGAGTTTCGTCTGTCGCTGCTAAAATCCTTGATCGGCACAACTGACGAAGAGCTAACATATGAAAGTGTCGCGACCGAGGACGGCCAAGTATCTCAGGAAAGCTTTTGGCCTTTGTGAAGTTTGATGAAAATTTATGCAGGTATATTAGATGTGCACTTGGGTATATAATGGAGTTACGAAAGCGGTCATTACAAAGACGACTTCGTCCCTCCAGGCTTCATAAGGGCCTGTTCGGATGTCAGAAGGCAGACGAGAAGGTGCCTTCTGCATCCATATTTGGTATATCATTTTTTGATGGCAACGCATCACCTGAGCTCTGAGTCCCGTGGGTCGCGACTGTGACATTGGATAAAAATAGCTGACGCGTCGCGTCTGAACAACCTCTTGCTTTGATTTCTCTCAGCGGCCTCTATATCGCAAATAACAGGGTAAAATTGCCATATACGTATTAACTTATTATGCCTTTACTGTTTTATCTACTGGACTTGATTATATCCAACCGCAGGGTGCTGAATCGGAGGATATATCACGAAGTCAACTCAAAGTCTTGTATTTCTTGAGAATATGGAGCTTGACAGCCAATTTCTCAGACTTTATTTGCATATTTCCAAAGGAGTATGCTGATACAATATATTACAGCTTTACATGTGTCAGAAATCCTGGCAGAAAATGTTTGCGTCGAAGAGAACTTCGTACCCTCGAGGGCGATGGCATAAGGTCACAGAAGGTCACAAATTTCACGAGACTCTTCAACCATGTGATGCGTTGCCATCAAAAAATGGGTTGCCATAAATAGTAGCGAAAGGCACCTTCTCATCTGCCTGCTGACATCCGAACAGGCCCTAAATACCGCAAAGTTAGGGGTCTGCTCGATGTTCGATTTTATCTCAGTGCACGCATTAGTGATAGCGTTTGAATACTGGCAGGAGGCTGATAAACACCCTATCAAAGCTGGTCTGGATTTTGAAAGCGAATCTTTGAGTTCTTTCACATCCGTCAGTTGTTTCAGCTCTTGAATCGCCTTGATTGCAGACACGAGGCAAAAATGACATATCTGCGGTTGCAAGGACGCTGTGAAGAAGACATTCCTTTGCCCATAGGCCGGGTTGGATAAGCGAAGCTCCATAAGCTTCTTTACAGCGTCCTCGAAGAATGAGTCCCAGATCGCACGATATCGAATCTATGTGAATGAATGAGAGTCAACATTGGCACACCAAGTCCTGGACTCACCCAAGGAATGATGTAACCGCTTGGCAAGTGTTCCGCAACGTCCGCTGTTGGTAATCGGACAAGGTAAGAAACAGCTTCCTGAATTAAATTAGGATAATCATGACGGGACGCATGCTGCAAAATTTTGAAGGGGTACTTTGCGACCATAGTCCTGTCATGACATTCAGCCGTTGTTGACCGGTAAATGAAGTGTGTAATATGTGTTACTTACTTCATTTGTAATCTGCAAAGGCTCATAGCATGAAAGACTTCATACTTCTCGGCGGCTTCCGCCAAGCCAACTAGAATTTCAATGTCCAAGCCATCGACTTCGGGATCTCTCTTTGGGGATACAAATTGGAACAAGAGCAAGAGAATGCCTGACGTCTCCGTAAGATGCGTGACTTCTCCTCGAGTGTCGAATTCTGATCCGGGAAAAGCGCCAGTGTTAGCTTCCAAGTACTTCCGTTTTAGATGAAACAAGTCTCCGTCAGCAGAGCAAAATGTGATGTCTGCCTCTGGGTCATCAACTGCAAGTGAAGTAGAATCAGTCCTGTGACCCTCGCTATATGAAAATGACAGACGTAGTGACTTTGGCTCCTTTTCAGAAGAGGTTTCCGCAATGTGAAGACGTTCCATAGTAGGCTCCATGATGCCTCACAGAACGGAAGGAGGATGAGGACGAGTTGTATTGGATTTTTGCTCTGATAAATAGTCGTCGTGTCAAGGGAAGGCTGTTCGCGACGCGCGTTACGCGTCCTGTCACCCTGCCACCATTTGTTCTCAATCGGGGAATTCCCTCTAAGCGCGACATGCAATGCTTGTGTACCTGAGTGCAGGGTAGCCACAAGGCTTGTTCCACGTCGATAAAGGTCAAGTATAAGGTTGAACTGAAGGAGCCGCATATGTGCTGAGTCCTGGATGTAAAGAGAAGTCGAGCGCATCACTTGATCGGGTGCAAGCGGGTTCAATAAGCCGAAGTTGCCGAACGGATCGGAGCACGCAATATTTTCACGCCTTTGCATTGCTTCCGACAAATGCCGGTGGCGCGTTGTAGCACAAATGGAAATAGAAAATTTTATATCACATCTCCTGATTCCTTGTCTCTACTTTGCCCTCCAGCTATTCCTCACTATCTGAGCACCATCTATCTGTAAGGTCTTTCCTGTTTGTTCACATATGTCTATAAACGACCCTTTGCTCACTTTCGCCTCATTGGTTGCTAGGTACATACCTGTAAGATGGCAGTGCCAAACCGACTCTCGTCCCTACCACAGTGGGTGAGTCATTGGCTGGGTTTTCGCGCACACCCTCAGGCACCGAAGCCCCACTATGTTGTATGGATATGGTCGTTCATTGGCTCATTTTGCGGCATATCTCTGATACAAGCTGTCTTTGGACAAGCACGTTATTTCGTTCAAAGGGGCGTTCCTTCAATCGTAGCCAGTTATGTGAGGAACAATTCTTGGATTGTTCCGACCCCTGTTCATCCAAAGATGTATAGGGAGCTAGTGCCGTTTTGATTTATGGCGCAGTCGATGTTCCTCTAGCGCAACCAAGGGCTCTTGTTGGAGGTCAATTCCTTGGCGCTTTGACGGGAATATGCATCACGAAGCTTTTTCACTTGCTTCCGAGCGAGGAACGTTTCCAGCAACTAGTGTGGCTGGCTGGTTCACTCTCGTGCGCAACGTCAATAGTGGTTCTGCAAATGACGGGGACTACACATCCTCCAGCAGGTAAGTTTCTGATCTATGTCTGATGGCCTAGCCAACTCGATTGTTCGCGCATTTTAGGAGCCACTGCCTTACTTGCAGCAGTAGATCCTGATATTCGTGATATGGGATGGTACTATATACCGGTCGTGATGCTTATGTCAAGCTTAGCTCTCGCAGTCGCACTCATCGTGAACAACATTCAACGCCGGTACCCTGTATTCTGGTTCCAACCCAATCCACCCACTTCTTCGAAACAAGTCCCGCCTGACGACGCATCTGAACAATCAGCAGAAGTCATAGATACTCCTCCCGTGTAGTTATGTCGTTGCAATCAAGGCGGGAGGAGGTCTGTAATTGAGTTAGGATGCTGGCATCTTAAAAAATTTCCCAAAAAATTCGGGGTAACTTGAGAGTAGGCATGCAACGGTGTTGCTGCTTTTTACTTACTATTCCGTGGGCGACGCAAAGCGACTAGGTCACAATGCATTGTAACGCACATGACATCTCACAAAACCCTGTACCTTACACGCCCGCAAAACGTACACATGACATCGCCTGTTCAAATATCCGTAGCGTCCCTTTCTCGATGAATTCAGACTGTTGACGCACTTTCAATCACTCAGGCTGGCACCCAAGGCCATTCGCAATACTGTAGAGGCGGTGTGCTGTCCTTCTGCTCAGTCCGCTACAGGAATGAGCAAACCGTAGTTTAGAAGCCCAGGAGAATGCTGTCTGAGCTGTGTGACAAAAACCGGAAGCCGCCAATCTGACTGAGAGCTGAGGGCACAGGAATGAATGTCAGATGCCAAACTGGCTTCTGCAGNCAAATATCCGTAGCGTCCCTTTCTCGATGAATTCAGACTGTTGACGCACTTTCAATCACTCAGGCTGGCACCCAAGGCCATTCGCAATACTGTAGAGGCGGTGTGCTGTCCTTCTGCTCAGTCCGCTACAGGAATGAGCAAACCGTAGTTTAGAAGCCCAGGAGAATGCTGTCTGAGCTGTGTGACAAAAACCGGAAGCCGCCAATCTGACTGAGAGCTGAGGGCACAGGAATGAATGTCAGATGCCAAACTGGCTTCTGCAGTACCGGAATTAGTCGGTATTGTAGAATTTGTACCTACAGAGCCCAGTTCTATGCGAGAAGCGAAATTTGAGGCAAGAGGCATCACATTGGTTTGGAGGATCTATACCTATGCCCTCCGCTCCAATATTAGTCTGTCACTTGGAGGCTATGTCTAGAGACTCCGGACTTTGACTTCAAACGAAATCTGCAGCAAAATACATCAGGTTAGCTGAAGGACCTACACCTGTACCCTCAGCCCTCAAATTCACACTAGTAATCAAATATCGCCGCTTACAACGCGTATCGAGAGACGTTCACAATAGGAAATTTATTGCATATTTGGAAATGGCTCCTGTAGTACAGGTACTCATGTTTTTCGAAACGAACTACTAAGCTACGCATTGTCCAGCATCCCAATCCATCCATCCGAAGGTATGCACCGAAAGATGCCCAGATACTAGACCCAGCCTGGGGAGCAACTCGCGCAGTATAGGTCGTCCGTGTCGCTAATAAGTATACCGGCGTTAGATTCTACATCGAGACCTATCATCGGAATTACTGCAGGGTCAACATTTGCCCATAACCGACGCGTACATACTCTTCTTCCCCTCTGAAGCGAATACGGTAGTATATAATCTAATATAGCACCCATCAGCCTCTCAGTAAAGCGAAGAAAGCATAGGTACGTACTTGGTTTTCTATGATAGTCCCCAAATACAATCCAAATCGGATACGCCCGTTGGGCGTCCGCTTGAAGACGACAGGCGTACGAGGACAGGTCATTCTTGACAGCTTAGTACCAGTATAAAGTGGCGAGGACTTAAACATACCTTTAATGGTGATGTCAATGTCGATGTGCGAACAGGTAGTGAGATGTTGAGAGCGACAAAGAAAGATTAGCGGATGCAAGTAGTAGGAGAACGAGTTAGTGGAAGCCGAAGCCAGGTCGCCGGCGTCTTGATATATTTTAGAATTCCGATTTCAACGTTCGCGGGAGCGCCTCGTGGTCCCTGACGCTCACGCCCAGAAGTCCCCATGTAAAGATTAGTATGTACACGGAAATTTCTGTCTACTTAAGAGAAACCTTGTGTTTCTCTCCATGAAATCGGCTTGAGACACCTGCTCATCTGTATGTCTCCCCTCAGCCTCACTTTTGACTACTATTCAAGATAATAATCATATTGGAGACAAATACAGGGAATACTTAAGGTCCCTGAGAGGATTAGGGAGCAGACTACGAACTTACTTAGGCGCCTACTTCGTACTCACTAAAAATAGGCTACCGCCTAGTCGAGGCGGTGATGTCCGATTGCGATCATGATCGCCGGCTCGGGCGATCACCTTGATAACGTTTCTACGTCCACGAGTCTAGGTATGATCAGGAATCCATGCCATGGGGCACAGAAGCAATAGAGAACTCCATAATCGAGGGAGAAAACTCCAAAGTGTCGAAACAAAAGACTTCGGTGGCGAGAGGATCGTCTTCTGATAGGTAAGCTATTCCTGAATCATCTCCCTCCGCCTCTCATCTTACCTTTCAGACCGATGCAGTCAGACATAGAAGTGATCTAGGTCCTGATTATGGATGCAGTCTGCTCCGAATAGAGTCACATAGTGGGTTTTGATGGCGAATGCCTCGTATTTCACAAGATGAGCAGTTCACAAGTCCTTTGGATTGGGATATGGTCATCATTGCAGATCCGTGTCCAGGGAATTTAGAAGCAGCATCGATTTAAATTATCGCTGCTCTGAGCCCGGAATTTGCTAAAAAACAAGATATCGGTGGCGACAGCGTTGGATTTAGTGAGGTCGTTCATTCCTAAGTCTGTGGCCATGACTCATCGTCGTTTCTTCAGAACCATGTCTCCGGCTATAGGCATTCAATTCGTTCTTATTTACATTGCTAGAACCACCAGATAGATTCAAAACAGCTTTTCAGTGGAGAATGATTCTCATTCCGCTAAGTGACCTATTTACGAGTCTCCTGCCGCCTCCTACCAACATGTCTATACTTCAGCTCTCTGGAGAATCCAGATGCTATTCTACAGGCATATCTGATGTCCGACGATTTGACACAAAAACTGGACACCTGCTTCGGAAATTTTCGCTTTCTTTCTCACCCCCACCACATACAATATGCAAACCCTCTCGTATGGAAGATCCACCAAGCGTCTCATATGTCAAGAGGACCAGGACGACTCCACGCATCGTATTGGTGTGGATCTATCTGCCTGACTTGCATCGAGCGCACTAACATGCCAGCATTGACGTGTAGGGCATACGGACTGTCTACTACGTGGCGGTTCGAAGCGGCAGAAAACCACCTCTCGCGATGAACTTCCAGCTAAAATTCAGAGTAAGGACAACAGAGCTGGAACTGACAAGGTCCAGAGTAAGAGAGAGGTCAAGGGTAAGTGGTGTTGATCTCACAGCCTGCACCATGATTTATGTCGACTCTTCGATGTAGGGGTAGACATTACTCAAGGCCTTGACTCTGTGGACGAGGAGATACTAGGTGTGTGGCCTATATTCAGCTATCTAGTTGCAATGAATCGATGTTGGTGCAGAGTTTTTGAGAAACCTTTCGCCTCCCCCCGAGCCGCCGAAGCCTCAACGCAAGATTGCGTATGAGCTTCACGATCCCGATTTCAACCCCCGAATCCCTGAAGATCCCGCACCTGACTACTGCAGAGAGGATAGTTACTGGTGGTGGTATGCCAATGTATATTTCTACACGAGCTACAAGGTATTTGCCCTGTCAGTCTATATCGCATATCAATCTGAAATCGTGTTGACAGAATGGACCTGCGTATCCTAAGCTATTCCAGGTGAAATCACGAGATCCTGCATTTTCTTACCGTCAGCATTCTGCCCTCATGAATTTTGCCGACCTGCGATACGAAGAGGTGGAGATGTTGACGTACTCAGACGACCAGGACTTTCTTTGGGATCTGCATGGACGACCTGATGGTGCAGATCCCCTCCTCTTCCAGGGTTTCCGCAAGTGGACCTGGACGAAGCTCTATGTCGATCAGAAAAGAGGCGACTGGGGCTTTTTGGACAACAGCCTCCCCTTTTTCTTGATTCTCCGTATAGCCGACCATCCCGGTGGAACCAATCGCCACTGTATTGGCCTACAGGAGCTTGCCAACGCGTATAGTCTTCTTTGGGCACCATTCTCCAATCTCGGTAGGCTGTATCCCGACGAAGCTCCAGAAGATTTCTCCGATTTTCTTGAGCTCCCCGTTCGATGCATTTGTGGGCGCCTATATCCCACTCGCTCACTCAACTTCGAAGATTTAGACATGGAGAAGGGAGAAGCCATCTGTCCAAACGACCACAGATGCAGAAAGACATTGTTGGATGAGGATGATTACATTCCTCCAGGCGAAAATGAGGTATACGATCCAGAGGAGAACTGGCTGCGATATCGTCGCAGTCTCTTCAAATCCAATCCGTTTAGTGAGGCGACAGACTGGTGGCATTGGGAGAAGGCTCGATCAACAGCGACCGAGTACCCTGATATATTTTGATACTATTTACAAGAATGAATCGAATCCAGGGCTCAGTATACAGAAAGAAATTGAATCGTTCACTCAAAGTGCAAGAGTGCTGAGTTTCATCCAGATTAGATACCCATTCCCTTCGCCTCGGAAAGTAGCGGGGTGAGAAATCCTACCCGTGGCTGTTCTCCAAGCCATGGACATCAGAATCGCCGCAAGACGGTATTTGATGCCAGGAGCATCGCTACTGATCCGG